>PVHP010001041.1:19367-117103 GCA_004024765.1 Zapus hudsonius
TCAAAAGAACAGAGATTTGAACGCCGCATACTCTCCCTCATATGCGGACCTTAATCAGGATAAATGTTTTCTTTATGCAGACTTATAGAAAGAAGTGAGATGTTAGGAATGAGGGGTAAGGGAAGGGGGGAGGGGAATGGCTTAAGCAGGAGGCCAATCCTAAGTAGGTTCAAAAACATAAAATCCTCACGAGCATACTATAACCTAAAGAGTAAATAGTGGGCGTCAACTGGCAAGAGGGGTCATGAGTAGCAGGGGAGAATGTTTAAGTCTGTGAATAATTGAGCAGTCTGAAAGCCCCGGGTCCCGTTAACCGGTCCCTTCCGTCACTGAGCTGTTGACCAAAGTGACCCATGAGGATCCAAAAACAAGACAGAATTCTGTCAAGGCTCATTTTCTTTATAGCTGAATAATACTCCACTGTGCTCTTGATTTTACACATGCTCACAGATAGCAATGTGCAAAGTGGCTGCCATTTACAGGCAATGGAAATAACCAATGAGGGGCAAGATTGAAGTTTTATGTCTTAACAAGAGGAGATTTGTTCGTTCGCTCCCCTCACATGATCCATGATCTTTTCCTTCAATAGAGCTGACTGAAAAGGGGAAAGGCATGCGAAGAGAGTTGTTCATGTTAAATAGAGGTCTTCATTCACTCAGACACTTGCAGCTCAGCGGTGCCTCTTACTAGATTGAACACTCAAGGACACGATTATCTAATTAGAGAATGATGCCCTAGGTTTTCAGCCTGGCATTTACAAGAACTGTTGAATATCTATGATTGAAAATAATTTCAAAATAGATCAGAGTGATTGCTGAGTCAAACTGTGCAGTAACTGCCAGCAAGTTACCACACATTCCAGATTAGTTTATACTTGGACTCCATTCAAATTATGCACATGGGTAATAGACTGATGTATGTATGATTAATGTTGTCAGGGGTTAAAATTCTCAAATTCATAATGCAATCCAGTGTTGTTTTGTAATAAAGAGAAAGATTAGCCACATTAATTGCAAACCATTGATAGGATATGAACTATTTTCTAGTGAAAATAACTTCAGATGATTATTTAAGATGTGTAGGTACTCTCAGTTGGGACTAATATCTTTTAGAAAAATACATGTGCTTGGAAAATAAAGCATTTCCATGTGTCATTTCCAACAAAAGTACATAATAATAGAAATTCAGAAAAACTGGGATGTAACTTTGTATTTAAGGAAAACATTATCTTTGGTTAACTTTTGAGGTTTTATTATTTTATTAATTGCTATGCACAATGACAAAATGTTTAAAATTATCATATTGAAATCATGTATGTTGATAGAATGAATGAACATTTGCTTAGTAACTTTTTCCTACTGCCTGAAATTTCAAAGGGTTCACTAATATCTGATATGTCTGATAGTTAATGTTATAAAACAACTGGCATACATTTCCATACCCTATTTATTCACATGAAAAGTTTAAGTAAAAAGAAAATATGGGCTGGAGAGATTGCTTAGTGGTGAAAGCATTTTCTGCAAAGCAGAAGGGCCTGGGTTCGATTCCCCAGTGCCCATGTAAAGCCAGATGCACAAGGTGGCGCATGTGTCTGGAGTTCATTTGAAGTGGCTGGAGGCCCTGGAGTGCCCATCCCCCCCCCTCTGTCTTCCTCTCTCTCTCCCTCTCTCATGAATAAAGAAATGAACAAAATATAAAAAATAATTTTAAAAAGAAAATAACATTATTATTAAGCAGGTAACAGCAGTTACTTGTAGGCAAAAACTAACAGCATCATAAAATGAGAATTAAAAGCAGAACTGCTTGCTTAGTCTTATGAGGTCACATAATTTCTGAACTCTAGAAATACAAAGAAAATATGTAAATTCTTACGTAGGCTTCTCATCTAAGCCAAATGTTTACTTTTTATAAATCTCCATGATAGCAATCAACATTTCTCATCTTTCAGAGTTCTCAGTGCCGGCAGTGTTCAGTCATTGCACATCACATAGCCACATATGTATTAAAGAAGAAGTAATAAGAGCCAGAAGCCATGACTAGAAGTGATCTGAAAACAGATATTATGATGCTGACATTCTAAATCTATTAGGGGAAACACAACAAATAAATATCTAAAATACTCAAATAAGCCATAAAAGAAAGAGCATCCATCTGAAACAAATATATATATATATATATATATATATATATATATATATATATATATATATATATATATATATATCCTTTAATTAATGACTTAATTAATTTAGTTTACTTATTTATTTTGCTGAATATTGAAATTCTGTGATATAGTTTTTATTCTGAATCTTTCCCTATTTATGAATAGAATGTTTCAACCCTTGTTCTTTTCTAAAGACTAGCATAATAAATTCGAATTCTGAATGCCCCCAACTATAAATAACATAGCATATAAAAACAGCAGGTTTTCTGTAACTTATGTGGTCAAAATATGTCCTTTGAAATGTGAAGGTATTTCAATTCACTGCTATAGTAAAAATGACCCTAGAAACAGTGCAACAGCATGAAATTTTAACAAATTAAAATAGGCGTATGATAATGATCACATTTTTAAAATTTGAACCCATATGTGCCTTTGAGTCTATATTTCCTGGCGTATCTAACAATATTCCAAGTATGGTTGCATATACATATAAGAAAACAGAATTAAAATGAAGCAAACTAACTGATAAATGAAAGAATGAACTAACGAATGAATGAATAAATGAATTTAGACCTGATGGTGCATACTTGTAATCCCACCTACTGTACTGTCAGGCTGAGGCCGAAAGATTGTTTCAAGACCTGCCACCTCAACTTAGTAGAACTCTGCCATAAAAGGTAAAAAGTGAGATCTGGATGTTATTCAGTGGTTTTCTGCTTCCTAGCATTTTTAAGGCTTTAGATCCAATCCTTAGTATGACAAAAGAAAGAGAGAGAGAGATAGAGAGAGAGAGAGAAAGGAAGGAAGGAAGGAAGGAAGGAAGGAAGGAATAAAGAGAGTGAAAAAGACAGGAAGGGAGGGCAGGAGGAAGGAAGGAAGGAAGGAAGGAAGGAAGGAAGAAAGAAAGAAAGAAAGAAAGAAAGAAAGAAAGAAAGAGAGAGAAATAAAGAAAAAGGAAGGAAGAAAGGAAGGAAAAAAGAAAGAAAGAAAAAAGAAAGAAGAAAGAAAGAAGGAAAGAAAGAAGAGATGGCTCAGCAGTTAAGGTGCTTGCCTGTAAAACCTAACAACCCAAGTTCATTAACCCAGTACCCATGCAAATCCAGATACAGGTGCATGTACCCGGAGTTTGTTTGCAGTGGCTATAGGTCTTGACATACCATGCTTGCTCTCTCTTGTTCTCACTCATTTCTCTTTCTCTACTTGCAAATTAATAAATGAAATATATATTTACTAGCAAAATAATTCACAGCAAGTGGTACAAACATTAAACATACTTGTAACTCACTGGAGGTATGTACCTATGATATATAAGTATTATCAATTAGGACACTTAGGAATGATAGTGCAAAGCATCTAGAAAGCTTCCTTGATTTCTCAAAGACAATCAATGGTTCATAATAGGAACAGGCAAAAGAAGAAATGCCATCAAAATATAAAGAAATGTACTCATAGAGAATTTCATTAATTTATTACAGGTTTTTACATTTATAGCAGTGTGAAGGAAGCAACAGTAGATATATACCCTTGGGTGGGTGGATACCTATACTGTATCTATGTGTATTATAAATAATGTAGTGTGCTTGAGAACTCATTGATTTCAGAGGAATTTCAGTTTCTATCATGAATCAACAAAGGAGAATCCAGCAGTGGCAAATTTAAATTTAGCTATTGTAAATTCACACATTATATGCCATTGTATATACTCTGTTGAAGTTAAAAAAAAAAAAAAAACTATTACCTGCTGAGTGTGGTGGCATATGCCTTTGAGCTCAGCACTCAGGAGGTTGAGGTAGGAGGAACTTTATCTGTTTGAGGCCATCTTGAGACTACATATTAAATTCCAGGTCAGCTTGGGCTAGCTAGAGAGAGACCCTACTGCTACCAACTATAATAATAATAATAATAATAATAATAATAATAATAATAATAATAATGTAAAATAATAAAACAGTTTACTGTGGAATAAAATAATGACACTTGTCAAGTTTTTTTTAGCTTTAATTTTTGTTTTTATTTTTATTTTTTTAATTTAATATTTATTGTCCATAATGAGTTACATTATTTAGTGGGCAAACCATGCGTTGTTATCCCGACTTCCCCAATTCCCCCCCCTCCCCATCCCTGATCAGTTGTATATCCTCCTCCGTGGGCTGTCTGTATTAGTCCTTGTGGCAAGGGATCCTGTATATCTTAGTACTCATCCCGGTCTTCGTGGCCCAAGTGTGTTGTTACTGATGGGTGCCATGCCTCCGGACAGTCTCCCCCACCACGGCTCTCACAATCTTTCCGCCCCATCTTCCGCTCAGTTCCCTGAGTCGTGGTGGGTGAGTAATAAGGCTGCTTCAAGTTTTGACTGTTATATTTTCCTTAATGTCATAAAAATATTCCAGAATAGAAGTGATAAGCAAAATGCAACACTAACTGAATTCCATCAGAATATATTTAAAATATTAAAGTTATCTCTATTTTGTCATATTAATTTCAATTTTATGATTTTAAAATGAAGCTATATTTATCTAAATATAATAATATATTAGCCCATTTATATTAATGTCTGGAATTGATTTTAATAGCCATTATTGATATGATTTGGTAGAATCTGAGACTTCTACATTTTTATTGAAAACTTCAACACTTTTGGTACAATGGGAAAGTTCAGAGTTCTAACTTTTAAACATGACAGAGATGCTGTAGAAAAGCTCCTGGACCAACATTCTAATATTCACATGCTATAGTTAATGAAAATTATAGGAATAGTTTATGTCAAATTGACCGTGAAATTATTTTAGGATTGACTATTTTCACCTTGTTTTCAGAGAATATGATAGATTATATAATCATATATTCCTAAAGTAGCACTTATCCTGAACTTTAAGATAAAAGACTTGTAAATCTTAGCCATCACACAGGTGTGAATGTGGCTGATAGTGGGTGATGGATTAGAGAATAATTTTAGGATTCTATTTTCTTCCAGTTCCACTTATCAAAAAAGGTTTATACCAGTCTCCCTTCTCTCCCTGTCTCTGTCTCTCTCTCACGCACACACATTGCCATATCTAACCCATCTAGTTCACTAAAGATCATTCACATAAAAAGTAGACTATTCACCATATATAGTTTTTTTTCAAAAACCAATGAATAGACTTGAACTAGATATTATTATTTAATTTTTCCATAACTCTGAACATGCATTGTTTCCCACTATACTAAAATTGGAAAAGGTGTTCAATATCATGTTTAAAAATGTCACTGGGATATTTAGATAAGTTGGGATTTCCTTATATTTCCTCCAATTTACTTTTTATATTAATTATTCTCCTCATGCACACTATTCAATTAGAAAACCAGATGGTACAGATGGCTGAGAATTGATATCTGATCATAATATAATAGCAATTATATGACAGGGGAAACTGGAAGATTAACAACTATTAATTACACAGTGTCAAAGCACAAAGCAGTCTTTAATTCTATGGCAAACAACCTGGATTCTACAATTAGACACCATCAATAGACAGTTCTCATTTTCTACCTAAATTAACTCATTATATTAAAAATAGTTTTTGATGATTATTGTATGATGTTCACCTTAACAGAATTCCAAATACCCTTGAATGGTGATGTTTAAGAAGAAAAATGTTCCTCTTAATTTTGAAATTAACAGTATCAGCATGATTTGAATAATGAAAAATAAAATCATACTAAATTTCTTGAATTTCTAGGATTATTTGGATGTTTTAATTCTGAAACATTCTAATTGGTATGTTTTCATTTTATCCATCACTTTGATTCAGGTTTATAGTACTTTTATAATTCCCATGGTTTCTGTAATAATGAAGCTTCAGTAGGAATCACCTGAGATGTAGTCTTCTTTAAGAAAGGGAAGGAGCCTTTTGACTGACAGCTTCAGGATAAAATTTAGCCTGGCAGAACCAGCCATGGCCGCACTGATGTGGTATTTTGAAAACATGGAGGGGTGAAATTCTTTAGAAATACCAAGCCTATGGATGCTAACTTTGGGCTTTTGAACACATTAGCAAATAATTGAAATGTAAACTAGAAAAGGGTAAATTATGAATTGTGAGGGGTTTTTATTCCAGGAAAATTAGGATTCAGAGGGAAGAAAACAAAGTCAAAAGAAAATGCTGAGAAAGGGAGGGGAGACAGATAGATAAAAGTCTCATAGATAAAAGTCTTAACATAAACACACATGGAGAGAGAGAGAGAGACAGAGAGAGAGAGAGAGAGAGAGAGAGAGAGAGAGAGAGAGAGAGAGAGAGAGAGAGAGAGAGAATATCAGGAAAGCCAAAACCAGAAGTTCCCCTTCAGATAGTGGTTGGAGAAGACTCAGACAGAGAAGCTGGCACAAAAAAAGAGCTGCAAACAAGAAAACACCCAAAATCAAGCCAAAAAAAAAAAAATAGCCCAGACAAAAAGAATTCCTGCTGGGCTTGGTGGTGCATGCCTTTAATCTCAGCACACTGAGGCAGAGGATCCTTGTGAGTTCAAGGCCGCCCTGAGACTACACAGTGGATTCCAGGTCAGCCTAGGTTACAGAGAAACCCTACCTTGAAGTACCAAAAAATAAAAAAGTAAAAGAAATCCTTTGCTTCCCAAAAGGGCTTGGGGCCAGTCGAGTGACAGAGATTCACACACTTGCTTAGGCTCCAATGAGAATGAGCCTCCTTCTCAGATCCACCTCGACTCAAGAGGCTGACGCAGGGTGTTGACCACAGGTGTGTTATGTCCAGGCAAATATGAAGAAGAGGAAGGCAATTGTCACTGTGGTTGTGGCTGGCCACCATCTTGCCTGAGGCTGGATCAGATGCAGGTTGTAGGCCTGTTAGGACAAGCGAGGTGTTATGGCCTGAGACCTATTTCTGTATCAGCAGGTGTATGAGGACCTAAGTCATAAAGCAGAGGAGAGGTGAGTGCTGATGCCAACCTTACTTTATCCCCTTTTTACTTTTAAGTAAAATTGTCTTTATGAACAAAAAACATGAACATCTATGCATAACAAAATAATGAGCTATAACAAAAAGTTATACCAGAAATGGTAATTAAGTCATTTCTATACAATAAAAGCATCAGAAGTTGAAATTTAAAAGATTCCATTTGTTGTCATATAATAGAGTTTAAGAAACTTAACATAAATTTTGGGTTATATGGCAAAAATTTGGAATGGTGAAAATTATAAAAACTATTCAAAGAGTGTTTGTCAATCCAGTGACAGTTTCAGACATGCTCCATAGACCCCTCCCCTTGAGTGGTAGGTGTTTAGCTAGAGCTCAAACCTAGGCACTAAAACTGATTGGTCAGGTATGAACCAATCACCTCTCTCCCTGCTCAACTGGGGCAGGAAATACTCACTGAACAGATAATTGTGTCTCTTCTTCCCTCGCATGGTTTAGCAGAAGAATGTAGGTAAAGGCCCCTCATTAGGCTGTGGTGAGGGGCTGGATTTCTTTCTCGCTTGAGCCTTTCCTTCTCATTATCTTTTTTTTTTTTTCTGCTTGTTTAGCTGAACAGCATAGATTTTGTTACAACCTCTCCTACGTGTTCTCCCCACACTGGTGGCTGCAGAACTCTATAACTCCCCATTTTCCTTTAAATAAAGTCTCCCACTATAACATCTGGTTGTCTATGATTTCAATTCTTTAACTTTGTAGACAAGAATTTTGGTATTCCTTAAATTTTGAGGTACATTGGAATATTTGCTGGGTGTTATCTAAATTCTAATCCTCAACTCAGCCCCTATAATCCAAAGTCTCATTATTATTAAATCATTTCTTTCCAAATTCATATAGAGATTTAGAGTGAACTGAAGCTCAGACAATATCATGGGAAAGGAATAAAGAGATGAACTTGGGGCTGGAGCATTGGATCAGCCATTAAAGTATTTGCCTGCAAAGCCTAACCACCTAAATTCAACTGCCCAGTACCCACATAAAGCCAGATGCACAAAGTGGCACATGCATCTGGAGTTCTTTGCAGTGGCATGATGCACCCATTCTCTCTGTCTGTCTCTCTTCTACCTCTCTCTGCTCGCAAATAAATGAAATAAAACAAAATAAAATAAAATTTCATTAGCCTTTAAAACAGAAATAGACAAGCTAATTCTAATTTCTATATGTAAATGTAACTAACCTATAAATACCCAAAACAATTTGAAAAAGATGAATAACACTAAAAGACATATATCATTCTTGATTTGACAACTCATTTTAAATTAAAAGAAGAAAGATTGAATGAACTATAAGTATGATTTTAGACGAATGGAACATAAGTGCTGAAGGCATGGCTGTTGTATTCATTATCACACAATTGTGGATATTTGTAAAAAACCCACAGAGGGATAGAGAGATGGCTTAGTGGTTAAGGCCCTTGCCTCCAGTGCCTAAGGCCCCAGGTTCAATTCCCCAGTACACACATAAGCCAGACCCTCAAGGTGGTGGCCCTGCTGCTCTCTCTCTCTCTCTCTCTCTCTCTCTCTCTCTCTCTCTCTCTCTCTCTCTCTCTCTCTTGCACGCACGCACACACTCTCTGTCTCTCTGCTTGAAAATGAATAAATAATTTTTTTTAAAAAACCCACAGAAAAGACATAAGACACAAGTTGGACAGAAGGTCAGCAGGAATGGAAGGTGATAGGTGATAAGAGGATATTAGGAAGTGATCATGACCACAATGTATTGCATACAAGTATGACATACTTAAGACAATAATCAAAAAAAAAAAGAAAAGAAAAGAAAGGATGGTCAGAGAATAAAACATAGTGTATGCTTTTAACAATAACTGTTGTGATGATAACAAATTACTAACTCACAAGATATTTTAGAGGAAAATACCATATAAATAAAACAACACATAATGAATTGACTTATAGTGGTAAATTTAAATATAGTTTTATGAAAACATAGAAAAGGAAAATATTTCTGGGCATAATGTTGCAAGGCTTTTATCCCAGTATTCAGGAGTTTGAGGGAGGAGTTCCAGGTCAGTTTACACTACAGTGTAAGTTTCAGGTCTGAAAAAGAAAGAAAGAAGGAAGGAATGGAGGGGATAGAAAGGAAAGGAAAGAAAGATAAGGAAAGGAAGATAATAAAAGAAAAAAAGGAAAGGAAGAAAGGAAAGAGAGAGATGGAGGGAGGAAAGGGCTAGAAAGTAAAAGTAAAAGAAAAAAAGGAAAATAAAAGTAAGGAACAAAAAAAAAAAAGAATTCTTAATCCAGGCACAGTGTCACTCATCTTTAATTCAACTCTAAAGAGTCTGGAGGATACAGAATTCCAGGTCAACCTGAGCAATAAAGCAAGGTCATTTCTCAAAAGTGGGGACAAATGAAGAAAGAAAAATTTAACCCATACTTTCTTCCAGAGGCTGTATACCTTTAGATTTAACTTCTTTACTTAAACTTTGTATATGGTATGAAATAAAATCTGAACATTTCTGCTCTTGCCCAAGGATATTTTTTTTTAACTCTACGTGTTGGAAAGTTGATTCATTCCTGCTTAAAATGCTGTGGTCCCTCTTTGGTAAACACCAATTGAAAGCATTCATGTCTCCATCTTTGCCTCCACAAGGTGCATTTTTCGCTAGTTTTTTTTAGTTTCCAGTATGAATAATTCATTGGGATAAATATAATCTAGTGGTAAAGATTAAAAAAAAACACTGCTTTGAATATAAAGCTTATGCTTTTCAACTTCCTATAATTTATTGAATCATTGAATTATAATATTTCCATTAGACAAAGCCAAGCTTCATGCATTTCTAATGGTCTTGAATCACCTACATTCAGGCTTAGATGTGTAGGCATTCAAGTTAAGTGTTATTCACAAGGACAGCTTTAAGTGGTACCACGTATCTATAGCTTTGTGAAGTCTCACATCATGAAAGCTTTATAAAAGTCAAGAACATGAACTGCATAAAATCAGTGCTTTAGAAGTGGAAGTAATGAGACAACATTGAAAACCGAAAAATACAAGTTCAAACATAGAGATTGAAAACAAAGAAAACAACAAAAACTCACACTAATCTTTTGATTATTGGAGGAAAGATTATTTCGTTAAACATCAGAGAAAAGGCAATTTCAGAACTTTTAAAATGAGGTTTCTTATTACTGTTGCCTGCTAGTCTTGTGGTTCAATATTTTGGGGTTAATCTATATTTGCATTTGATGAAGGAAGAGAGGAAAGAGGAAGTAAGTGAAAAGGAAAGATAGGCAAGCTATAATCAGTGCTAATGAATTACTGGCTAATTGTTGAAGAATCCCTCTGTGCCTTAACATAGCTACTCTGCATTCCTTAAGCACTCACTAGATAAAGGGTTTACCCATTATAGGCATGCAAATTGGTGAATAATTAATGTGTAGGAAGAGATATGTCAACCTTTCTAAATTTTAGAGTATTTGCACATGTACTGTCTTTTCCATATTGTCTTCTACTGAAGTAGCTTGTCTTAAATTCCATTTTGTATACCATACTTAGTATAATAATATAAGGCTCCCATAGTATTTAAACAGGATTATATGGCCATTAAATCATACAGCATGGAAGAGAATAATTTCTCTCTTCAACTAATGTATGAAATTCCACACTGTCTCTAGAGAGAATACTGCAAGCCAAGACACAAAGATATAAATGCATGTATATATATATATATATATATATATATATATATATATATATATATATATATATATATATATATATATATATATATATATATTATTAGCCTAATTCTATTTTTTAATATATATTTATTGTCCATAATGAGTTACATTATTTAGTGGGCAAACAATGCGTTGTTATCCTGAATTCTTTTGAGAATGATAAATATTACTACAAATAGCATTAATTAAACTAACATAATTTAAAATATATAAGAACAGTAGTTCTGGAAATGTGATATAAATTTAGTACTAGAAAATGCAGACTTTGTATAGTTTGATTTGGATAAGCCTATCTGGGAAGACTTGGAGGATGAAAAGGAATATTAAATAAGTAAGAAAATATAAAAAGAATTCACAGAAGCCTTGAAAGTGAACAGCCTAGTACTTTTAAATATCTACAAAAACACCAGTGAGTCTGGAACAATGACCAATGACTACATTATGCAAGTATTTACAGGCCAAGAAAAGAAATCTGAACTTTACTCTAAGTGCAATCAGCAGGCTAATAAAAGTGATTTTGCCAGGTTTATATCTTAAGAAATGGTTGTGTTTTACCTATTTGCTGTTTATTTAAGGAAGCCATGAAAAGAGAGATTAGGAAGGTGTTGCTTTACTCCTGCAAGGAAATTTTAATACCTAAGATTCCAAGGCTAAGATTGTTAAAAGAACAACTTTAGATGATTTCTGTCTCTCATGTTACTGATGCACAGAGATCCTGTGCAACGGTACAGAAGATATCCTTTGGGAGAACAAAGAAGTAAGAGGAAAGAGAAAGGACCAAAAAGAAGAAAAAATCAACAACAATACAAACAGAAAAGATAGCATAAAAGACAAGCATAGATCTCTTGTCAGGGTCAGACTGTCTAAGAAGACATTAAGTGTTTCCCAAAGATAGGATTCAGTGTAGAGGGCTGGAGAGCTGTGTCGAAGGAGAATGTGAAAATGTACTGGCCATAAGCTATAGTGTGTGTGTGTGTGTGTGTGTGTGTGTGTGTGTGTGTGTGTGTGTGTGTGTGTGTGTGTGTATTGTATGTTTGTGGACTGTGTGATGTGTGATGCACACAGAAGTGAGAACCATGGCTAGGAGTGCAGAGGCCTAGGAAAAGGATGGATATCTTCTTGCTCAACAATGTACTTTTCTTCTTGTAATGGGGTCTCTCGCTTAAACTCTAGTGAATCTCTGGTCTCTGCCTGCCAGTTTTTTTTTTTTTTTTCCATAGATCTGGTGAGAGGTCTCTGAATCAAGAAATCAAGAGTCACTCATGCTTAAGTAGGAAGCGTGCATAGCTGCCTTCATCTCTCCAAGGCCAACACACTTATTTATTTATTTATTTACTTATTTTGGTGGGTGTTTTTTTTTTTTTTTTTTGATGTATGTCTCACTCTAGCCCAGGCTGACCTGAAGTTCACTCTGTAGTCTCAGGGTGGCCTTGGACTCATAGAAATCCTCCTTCCTCAGCCTCCCAAGTGCTGGGATTAAATGAGTACTACAAAAGCATTTTTTATATAAATAAATATCTTTATTGTGGAAAATTAGATACATTGTTTGAGCATATGTTGTGATGCTATCCCCATTTCCCTTCTCTCTGTCCCTTACCCACTGGGAGCTGTCCACAGTGCCATACTGGATCTGTCCATGGTGTAGGGGTTAGGAATTGCATAAGAGGTAACCAGTTTTTTTTTGTTGTTGTTGTTTGTTTGTTTTGTTTTCTTTTGTTTTGTTTTGTCTTTGCCATTTATGTGTTTTGTTTAAGGGAGACATGTCTCTTTATACCCCCCCCCCCCATATACACCATGACTCTTATAATCCTTATGGCTCCTTTTCTGCTCAGTTTCCTGAGTCATGCTGGGTGAGTTTTAAATCTGCTTTATTATTGAGATCTTAAGTGTCTCTGGACTTCTGCTTTGGGCACTTTTTCAAAGATGTTTTTATTCATTGTACCAATGTCAGGAGTAACTCTCGAGTGTTTCATAGAATATATAGATTTAACCTTCATAAAAAGAGGTGTCCCTTGTACAATTTAGAGGATTATCTTATTACAAAGTTCTCTTTTTTTGCAAAGAGAACCTGTATGTGGATCTGGGAGATTTATTGGTTAAACAAATAAAATGTATTTAAAATATATTCCTAAAACTGTCATACTTTTTTTCTGGCATTCATGACACAGTTCAATTATAAATTATCAACAAAGAAGTAGATCTATCTTTATTTTTTACATGTGTTTATCCAATATGTCCAGCACCATTTGTTGAAGATGCTATCTTTAGCCCAGCATACATTGTTGGCACCATGTCAAAGACCAGGTAGCTGAAGTTACTTGCAATAGATCCACACCTTTCACCATGCACTAAAATCAACTCCAAATGGATCAGAGACCTCAATATTAACCATGTAACCCTAAACACCCTGGAAGAAAAAAATAGGAGGAACCCTACATGAGATAGGAGTAGGGAATAACTTCCTGAGCGAATCTTCAGTAGCCCAGGAAGTGAAATATTCACTTAACCAAAGGGACCTGATCAAAAGCTTTTGTACAGACAAAAACACCATACTCAGAGCCAATAGACCCACATCAACCTGGGAGATGATTTTTTGTCAGCTACAACTCAGAGGCTTAATTTCCAGAACCTACAGAGAACTCAAAAGAATGAATAACAAAAACTCAAACTGCCCCCTCACAAAATGGGGCAATGATCTCAACAGAGAATTCGCAGATTAGGAAACTCATATGGCCTTTACTCACAAGAGAAAGTGCTCCGCATCCTTAAGTATCAGGGAAATGCAAATAAAAACAAAAATGAGATTCCACAATGAGACTCCTCAACAGAATGGACATAGAACTACCAATGGACCCAGTTATCCCTAGGCATCTACCCACAAGATGTCACTTCTTAGGATAGAGACATTGTGCAATTATGTTTATAGCAGCTCAATTCATAATAGCCAAGAATTGGAATCAACCAAAATGCCCTTCCATGGAGGAATGGATAACAAATGTATAGTATATTTACATGATGGAATTCTATTCAGCTGAAAGGAAAAATCACATATTGAAATTTAGAGAAAAATGGTCTGACTTGGAACAGATCCTACTAAGAGATCTCTCAAAAGAACAGAGAGCCAAACACCACATATTCTCCCTTATATGCAGTAGATAACCAGGCTAACCGTAAATTCTACGCAGACCAATAGAAAGAAGTGAGAGGGTATGAATGAGGAGTAAGGGATGGAGGCAGAAAAATGACTTAAACATGAAGCTAAACCAAAATGGGTTCAAAATCATAAAATCCTTACTTACAAACTGTAACCTATTGAGCAAGTAGTGGGCATCATCTGGCAAGAGGTGCTGTGAATAGAAGGGGGGAGAGTCTAAGCCTGTGAAAAATTTATCAGTCTGACAACTCCTGGTCCCAGTCATTGGCTCCTTCCCTCCCTGAGCTGTTGACCAAGGTGACCCATGAGGTTCCAAAAACAAGACAGGATTCTGTTAAAGCTCTTGAGTGCTCACCCCGGGCCTGAGGCAGGATCCTGTTGCTGAAGAAACTCCAGAAAACATCAGCATTGAGAGACCCTGCCAGATCCAGAATGGTAAGTAGCCCCCAGATGGTAGTTAGTGCAGTGCATAACCTGCCAGGGGAAGCTGGTCAACGACAGCTGGAGTAAATGGAGACCACTGGCATGAAAAACAGTCTGCTGCCGTGAGTAGGCTGACCACACTTCCTAATGGGAGAGAACATGGAACCAAGAAAGGAGCACTTTTGCAGTGGAGGAGCCAAAACCTGGTGGAGGCAATCAACAGCTTTTACATTGGGCAAAATATTCCACTTAGTGAGGGGGAGCCCTTAATTAGATCTGGGGAATTAGGGTGATATGCACTGGGAGCCGGACTCTTGGGCCCTCAAGGAGAGATGCACTATGCCAGCGATTGAAGGAGAGGCTACTAAAACTAGAATCTAGCTAATTCAGAAAAGTGTATCTCAGTTAACCTATACTGATCTCACTCTACCATAGAGATTCTATATTTCACTGTGGCTCATCCAAACCTACTATCCAACCTCAGGCCCTTAGCTGACATCTTGGCAAGAAATGAGTCACCCCAGACATACCAGAGAGGATCCTGAGAATGATGAGATGAACAAGTGACCCAGAGCCACAGCCCATCAGTCAACACAGAAAAAGCCAGTGAGACAAACACCAATGATTTTCGACACAACCTAAATCAGAAGTACAGAGACCCCTAAGTTCTCAACAATAGAACAGCCTTAATACTCACCCACCACAACTCAGGGAACTGAGTGGAAGAGGGGGCGGAAAGATTGTGAGAGCCTTGGTGGGGGAGAATACCCAAAGTCATGGTGCCCCTCAGTAACAATATACTAGGGCCAGCGGAACAGGGCTGACTCCTAGGCTATCCACGGTCCCCTGCCCCAAGGACTGATCCAGACGGCCCACGTAGGAGGATATCCAGCCGATTGGGGATGGGGAAGAGGGGCATTGGGGAACTGGGGTTGACAACTCATTACTTGCCCATTAAATAATGTAACTCATTAGGGAAAATAAAAAATAATAATAAATAAAATAAATAAATAAAATAAGAAATTATCAACAAAGATTATGGAAATTATAATATTCTAGAGAAAGCATTCTGTAGTACTAATTCTCCAATTTACACAAATGAGAGATGACCAATTCGGTTTATGAAAAACCACTTTTACAAAATGACATATACGTGTGAATGCATAAGCGTGTATGTGTGTACTGTTTTGTTTTACCTACTAAATAAAGTTTTATTTTTTAATTTGTCATTTGAATAAAATAACATCTGGAGCTTAATAAAGAAAAGATAAAAAACAAATTTGGTAACTTCCATCTCTTTCATATTTCCCTCAAACTTAAAAGTATAAAATATGATAAAAACAAAAGACCCAGAAGATAAAATGATCATCTGGTATCTTCACTCTGTGTTTAAAAGGAATTTATTTCAACATAATTGCAGCTACCATCCACCTTCTTAAATGTGCCCCATACATCACTTCGCCTGCTGATTATTCCCTCGGTGGCAGCACAGGGCCACCACATTTTCTGTCCCTAAAATATAGATGCATTGTGTAATCTCAAAAAAAAAATAGTAGAAAACAAATAGTAGGCTATTCAGCTGTCACCCATACTTCAATGATGTTTTCTAAAAGAATAATTTTCTATTATTTGGCACAAGTATCTTGCTCTCCAGAAATAAAACTTCCCTGAGATGTAAAAGCATGTCCACTTTTGAAATGAACAGGAATTGCTGGTGAAGGGCATCACTTAAGAAGGGAATGCCACATGACTTCACCAGCCCCTATTGGTCATGTCTGTGCCAGCTGTATTTCTGTTTTACCGTCTTTTCTGATGAAATATAACCAAGAAAATGCAATGTAGCTCAAACCATGCACATAGTGCCTGTCTATAGCAAAGTGTATATTTTATATATCCTTCCTCCTATTACTTTTAGAGAAATAATAGATAAGTCAAATCCTCTGCAGCCTTTCCAGTCCCACTGCCAGGGAGTTTTCCACAGTAAACTTCTATTGTAAATTAAGCATTCAAGTTCCAATTCTACACTTCTAGTTATATTAATGTACATCAAAGAACAAAATCAAAAAAATTGTTAAATAAAGCAACGTTCTAATGCAGCTGAATATTTTATCTTTCAGAATCCAGTGTTTACTTGGCTATATTATGGAGTATAATTTCCCTTGAAACATGCAAGGGAAACCGAGTGTGCTTATTTTAAGCACCATATGTGATTCCATTGTATGTGGGAAAATGTATGAATTCAGTATGCGTGTGATGCTAATTATTTACAATTAAGGTCATTTCAATGATCTCTATTTTAAAACTTTATGCAATTTGTTATATCATTGCATGTCTCCAAGCTTTTGTTCATGACTTATCCCAAGAAAACCACATTGTCTAACTCCTCCCTTCCAATGCAGGAAGACAAATTTATGTGCTTAATTTCCAAGCAGTTATTCACAGGAACAGAATCTTATTTTAACACTTGAGAAGTATCTGTAAATAATTTTATTTCCTTTAATTTCATCTATTATGCTAAGAAAAAATAATTTACTAATTTCCTTTACACAAGACTAGATGAAGAAGTTTGTTATAAAAGCGGATCCAGTTATGACCAAAGGGTAAGACAACTAGAGGAATAGAAGAAAGAAGTGAAGAAGGTATAGAGCAGAGAGAGAGAGAGAGAGAGAGAGAGAGAGAGAGAGAGAGAGAGAGAGAGAGAGAGAGAGAGAGAGATTAATCCTAAATATGCATGGAAACTATGTTTCAAATAGAATGTATTATGTTTGCTTTCTGACTGAGTTAAAATAAGCACATTTCCCTTCTTTTCCATACTTTAAACAATTTTAACTGATTGCAAACAGAAACTCCTTTTATACAAACCTGAACAACTGCCTCTTCTTTTCCATCCTAATTCAAATGCTCTCCGCCCACCAGCTCTTTCTATTCAGCCTCGCAGAAATGTACTTTTTTCTTGTTGATTCTATCCCTCCACAAAACACGGGATCAGAATTTTAAATCCTCTGGCTGTCATTCCTTTTGCCAAATAATATTAATGCAGGCATTTCCATCGTTTTCTCCAATAACTGTAAACATATTGTTTAGAGCAGTAACACTTTCGTTAGATTAGTAGTTGTGCATCTGAATTAGAACACACTGTAACATTTGGCTTTGTCACAAGGCAACATAATCACATTTTCTCTCCATGCACCTAAATCTCCACTGATTACAGACACAAGAAATGTAATAGCTCACATTCTGACTAATATGTAACATGTAAAGGCTACATATATCAGTGCTATGCAGAACTACTTTAATTAATTTACATTTACCTTGAGTAGATGGTACTTCCCAAAACCCATAAACAGGGATTTCTGTGTATAATAGAGCATTAAAAAAGCATTTCAACAGTCTAAACGCATAGCTCCTGAGGTTTTGAAGTTGATTACTGTGGCATGTCTATCTCATCACTATTATATTTCTGGAGAACATATGGTAGACAACTGTATTCTACACAGAGATGTTTTATTTTGGATAAATTGTGTCATTTTCCTTGGAAGTCCTTACTCTTTGCTTACTTAAATTTAAAGTGACTTGAAAAAGCCTAAAATACCCATTGTCCAGTTACACAAGACACAGCCTATAACTCACAAAAAGTTTGTAAAGACACAAGCTTTAGTGACATCTTAATTATTTTCCTTGCAACCAATGGTTGTGCTGTAAACTGAAGATTAAACTGTAGGTAGAGATCAAACAGTAGGATTTGATTAATTCCTGGAAACAAAAGAAGTCAATTTGAATGCAAATATTTCCATTAATAAAGAATGAGAAAGGAAACATCTGTAATATGTTCAAGTGAATCATTTCTTAGCAGGCTCTTTACGAGCAGCAATTTAATGAGCTATTTTTTCATATGCTGGTAACTAGTTATTACATATATTTTGTATGTATTTTTAATGTCCATAAACCTTGGAGGATCTCTATTTATATCATCAGATTTGAAAATAATTTGTTGAAACATATTTAATCTGCTAGAATTCATGCTAAGTAGGAAAGAATGAATTGAGGACAATTTACTCAGCAAGGTAAAAGACAAATAACAGTGTTTAACAGTGCTGTTAGGGATGAGATATTTGGTCTTTTTGAAAGATGTGTGAAGATATCAAAATCTAGAATGAAAATTGGCTCTAGACAGTGATCTAACTGGGGAATATGTATATTTCCAGATCTCTCTATTAGCCATCAAACTTCCATGTATAAGTTTCTATCAATCAAATGATCATCTATGTATCATCTCTAACCAAAATTTCCAGATTATAAATTCCAGAATGGGAATGGAAGTTTTATTTATAAACTCCCAAGAAGATGGTAGTCGTCTCTCTGTTAATTGCATATATAAAAGCAGGAGGTGAACGAAGATGCTATTTAGCCTGGTCATTTTGGTGTTTGATGACACTATGGTACTTTGGTAATGTCACATTTTTTGAAAACATAATCTCAAACCTCATCTTGTATCACTGCCGGTCGCCAGGGGAGGGCAGTGATCACACAAATACACACACACACACACACACACACACACACAAACACACACACACCGCTTGTGGGTTGACGAACGTGTGTTCTTTATTGTGGGGAATGAGGCAGAATATATAGAGCTTCCTGGCCAATCAGGGGGTTAATGATAAGAACCTGTATATAATAGCCAATCGCGATCACCTCCTGAAACTCATTATGCCAAGACCCTCTTGGCAGGCTGTCAGGTGCCATCAAAGACTAAGCCAGAGTGTGCCTCCAAAGGCCCCCAAAAGCTTTTGCCCTGATAATCTTGGTCTCTTGATATATATCTTGAATGATCTTTTACTTTTTTAAATTTTTCTCATATTGCTCTTTCTCTGAACTGAATTTCTTTCTTGTATTGTATATGGGTAAAGTTTTCTGACAGAACATACAAAGTCAAACTTACCCTCTTACCATAGGCTATTCTCCATCAAAAGATGCAACCAATGCTTCAACTGGAACTTTACTAAATGGACATTTTTGTCTTATATTCATTTGTATTTAATGTTTTTTCAAATGAGAATAAAATCAACCTAGTAAAGAGTAAGAAAATATATTTATTTAGGGTTTGTGTCTGTAAAAAATCATAGCTTGTTCCTCAATGGGAATAAGCGATAGTTTTTAGTTTTATTCTTTTTCTAAATTTTGGTTGCCCATAACCACAGAAAACAGTTATTTTTTGCCCTAAGTAACATATTCCAATAAAGAAATGATGACAAGAAGTTTTTATACTAACTGAACAAAAAAGTCATAACTAAAGGTCTTTGTTTAGGTAGGGTCTTACTTTAGCCTCGGTTTACCTGGAACTCACTCTGTAGTCCCAGGCTGGCCTCAATCTCAAACGGATCCCCTCTGCCTCCAGAGTGTTGGGATTAAAGGTTTGCACCACCACAGAAGGCATAAATCAACGCTTTTTAAATACATTGGTGGAAATACCAAGTGGTGGGGTACAATAAAACTGGGAAATCTCTGCTATAGGTCTCGGGTGCTCTGTGATGTTGGTATTCTTAGTTTTTGGTTATTGGAAGGTATTGGTCTATGTTAATACATTTCAAAAAGTTTTCCCTGGCAGTCATGGGGATGTTAGGTCAGACACAGATTGGACAATGTAGACATGTAAAAGGGACTAAAGGTGGCCCAGGAAAATTTGACTGTAGATCTGCACCATTCCAATTCTACACAATTAGAAAGTTCTAGTCAATTAGACTTGTACAACCTTAATATGGGTGTGGTTTTTATTTTTTTTCTCCCTAGGAAGTGCAGTTCATATTGGCATTGGCATCTTGGAAGAATGATTTGAAGCAGCTTACTAAACATGTTCCAAGGTTTGTACAATACTGATGCATTTGAAGTTTATAATCTTAAGGCTGAGGGTATGGTGGTGGTCCAGCATTTGCTTGTCAGGAGTAGGGTAGTTAAAGAACATTGAGATATATTTTCAGAAAGGCAATCTGTATGTCATTCAGACAAAGCAGTAATTTTACAAATGATTTAGCAAAAGTTAGTGAATTGCATTGGGGTATGTTGTTTTCTCCTCCAGGGGCGCCATTAGCTGCCCTGGAGGGAAAACAGTCACTGCTCCACTACTCAGCTGTCTCAGGGCGGGTCCACAGAGCTGGGGGCCAATGCAGGGGGGGGGGTCTGGTGAGACACAGATGCGAGCAGATGTGTATAGTGTATCCACGTGGTTCTTTATTCAATTGGGGGAGCTTACATTTATAGGAAAAAAGGGGGTCAGGGGAATGGGGAATAGGGAAGGTAAAAGGGGATTGGTTGGTTGGGATGGTGAGTTAGCGGCCTGCACTGGGATAGGTGAGTATGAACAACCTGAGAATACCTCATTTGGGGGCCTGAGTGGTGAGAAATAGTGATTCTAGCCATGGTCCGTGGGGATGGGTACAAGGAAGTTTGTCTGATACCCATTGCCAGTCATGCTGAGATGGGAATGCTGGTTCCTGTGGCTGGCCCATGGGGGTTGGGAGTCAGGGTTGATGGAGATGGGAAACGCCTGCCAAATTATCAGGGTTTTACCTCACTCATACATCCTTAACCTTTTGTTCTCTGTGCCCTCCATAGCAGTGCCAACAAGCAGTGTCCAACAGGGGTACATTGGAAAGGTCAGTGTGCATTCAGGCACTCATCCTCGGGCTGCTCACGTCAAAGGTTCTGCTAAGAAAACCAGACTTAATAATGGTCTCTTCCAATTCAATTTTTGTGCCTCAAACCAATGTCAGTCCATTTTGAATTTCTCCCTTGACATTTTCAACTCTTAATGTATAACGTGTTTTCCATCTTCTGTGCCTATTAATCTCTTTTCCCTGGCTTTTGGTCAATATGCTGTGGTTTCTTAAAATTCTTCATAATATTTATTCTCTTCTAACACTGTATGAAGCTCTATTGGGTGGTCTGGCCCACATATATTTTTCACAAAAGTATATCCCTAGGTTAAAAGCTTTTGGGGGGAAGTTTTCAGACCAGTTTTCTTGATATCTCCAAATACATCATCAAGTCTTAAATTAATAACAGGTTTTCCTGTTCTGAACCTAGAATTTACCCATTCTGCAATTCTAGAAAATGACAACTGGCTTTACAACCAGAAATTACTCTCTAGCATCCAGTAATTTCTTCTCTGTTTGGTAGAAAGTGATATGAATTCATTCCCTAATTATCCGTATACTCTGGACACTTCATTTCTGACCAAATCCCAGTTCAATCTATTGGAATCCCTTAACTCCAAGCCATCAGTCACTTCCTAACTGGTATCCACTCAGATAATTTCATGTAATATGATAACCTCGTGTAGTATTTTCTTAACAAACTGCAGCTGGAGTGAAATGTTAAATAATAAATCTGATAAGAAGGAATGACATTTGGGAGTATTTTAATTCACTTTAATACAGTTATGTCTTTATTATGCAAATATTCCTTCTGTGGCCAAATTGTCTTACTCAGAAGATGTCCTCAAGTGGGAAACAAGTTTTAATGCATTGAAATAAAGAGATGCAGTTATTATTCAAGTCAATAATTCCCTATGAAGTGTTTATGCATCCATCTCATAAGATCTACATGATGAATCATTCACATACAGACTTGAGATCTTGACATTCTGAACACCCACACCTGCTCTAACAGACATCATTTCTTATCCTCTAAATAAACGGGATGTCTTCTTTGGGAAAAAAAATACTGTACTCGCATAGATATCATTAATACTTAAAATGTCATTTACATTTGTAAGCAACCTGAATAATTAAAAAATACAAACTTTGCCTACTTATGAGTAATAACTTTATATGTAAGTTCTATGAGCTGAATCTCATTACTTATTTATAATATACTAACAATTAAAAAAACAAAGTACTGTAACAAAACTGTAAAGTCAACACATAAACTATAGCCATGTTCATAGAACAAGAGACTTTCTATTTGCCTGTAGGAAAAGTAACTTTAACTTGGAAACAGTCAAGACTTCTCAATGAAAGAAATTGCCTTTAAGATGCAATGAATTTGCAAAATAATTTTCTTAACGTAATACTAACAGAAAATAAAAGTAATTTGTGGCCATACTGTAAATAATGAATTGTATTAAAAAATTGATCTTTGAGAGTAAAGTAGTCTTTCACTTGCTTTAATATAACCTTTATTTTATCTATTTTACTCTTCTGAGTAAAATGCAGAAATACTGTATCTAAATAAGGAATATTGCACATAATTTCCTTGAACTTTCAAACAAATTGGAGGTCATTACGAAGACTTGAAATTAATTTAATGCTAAGTTGCCATGTGAGTTTAAGACCTCATTCTGCAAATGATAATCATTAAAATGAAATTAAAGCAATTCCTTTTTTTATTTTTTTTTATTTTTCATGGTAGGGTCTCAGTCTAGCTCAGGCTGACCTCGAATTCACTATGTAGTCTCTGGAAGGCCTCACACTCACAGTGATCTTCCTACCTCTGCTTCACAAGTGCTGGGTTTAAAGGTTAAAGTTGTGCACTATCATGCCTGGCTCATCCTTCCTAATTTTGAAATTAGGCTGGAGAGGTGTCTCAGCATTTAGAGGCACTTGCTTGCAAAGCATGATGGCCTGAGTAGATTTTCCAGTATCCACTTAAACCAAGATGTACACAGTGGCACATGTTTTTCTAGAGCTCATTCTCTTTGTTTTGTAAATAAATAATTTTTTTCAAATTTACATTTTAAAAAATTAATTTTAGAAATTTTTGCTGAGTTACACCAGACCTCCTTTCATTTCCATTTTTCCTAGGATAGTTAAGTGCTTACTATATTCAAAACTGTAGCATGGTTATTGCTATATAAATTATTTCCATTTTATATTGGTTCTTTTCTATCATCTATTATTCTTTCTTTCTTTCAATAAACACATTCAACTTTGTTATTTGTACAGCATTTGCTGAAGTATGAATTTGATCAAAACTGATGAAGTTAAAATTAAATTCTTAATGATTATAATCAAAATTTATTTTGCTTTTTTTATTGTCCATAATGAGTTACAATATTTAGTGGGCTAACAGTGAGTTGTTATCCCCAATTCCCCTCTGCCCTCCCCTCCCCAATCTGCTGGATAACCTCCTCCATGGGTCATCTGGATCTGTCCTTGTGACAGGGGACCATGGATAGCCAAGTATTCAGCCAGGTTCTCTGGGCCCAAGTGAGTTGTTACTGAGAGGTGCCATGCCTCTGGATAGTCTTCCCCAACAAGCCTCTCACAATCTTTCTGCCCCCTCTTCCGCTCAGTTCCCTGAGTCATGGTGGATGAGTATTAAGACTGCTTTAAGGTTGTGAGCTTAGGGGTCTTTGTGTTGAAAATCATTGGTTTCTGTCTCACTGGCTTATCCTGTGTTGATTTAATGGCTATGGCTGTGGGTCCCTTGGTCATCCCATCATTCTCTGCCCGGGGTTCCATATGGATCCTCCAGGGTATGACTGTGGTGGCTCCTCTCTTGCCAGAATCTCAGCTATCAGCCTATGGTCGGTTGGTAGAGTTATGGGAAATTTGGGAGGTCTTTTGGCATTCTTATTTTACCAAATAGGTAATTATGCTTGTGACCAGAAATCAGTTGTGTTATTTTCTTTGTTGGTGCAAAATTAGTTTCTGCAAATGCCCTCTCAGGTGACCCATTGTGTTCCTCAAAACTTTGGCCATTGTTGAAAAAAAAATACTTGAACCTAAATTGTATTTGCTTTGGAAATCTGATGAATAGATTTCTTAGCTACTTTTTTTCCCCTTATGTATAAAGTATAATGCATTTCAAAATTTTCATTATTAGTTCAGTATAAAGTTATAGTATAGAAGCTGTATTTTATGCCCATATAAACATCTGCTTTTTGTTAAGTCCGTTGAGCTTAGTCTAGTTGAACAATTTCATGTTATGGACATTCTTTCTTGATTATTCAATGCATCTTATAATATATCCAAGTAACAGGATCAAGAAAGGTGGTAATATGTTCTCTATTGCCTGAGAATACTTTTTGTTGGTAGATCTTTAATATGGATTGTACAATAAAGGTTGGCATGGAGCTAATTAAATATTTCTCAGTCAGTTAATGACAGGGTTATTTGAAAAGGTTCGTTGTGTTATGGTACTAAAAACATAAAAATTTCACAAACATTAGATTAAAAATACATGCAATATAGAATTAAGTTCACTTTTTCTTTTACAAAAGGTAAAAATATGCAATATAAAACTGGTTAGTGATTGCTAATGTTGGAGCAAGGTGATTGCAAAGACAGCATCGTGTGTGAAAGAAATAAGCTGCAGAGTGATTCTTTGGTGGCTACATGAAAGCATGTTCTTGTCAGATGCCATCAAAATGTACATTTAGACATATGATTTGTGATGCATTTAAATTATACAACAGTAGTGTGATTGTATGAAAGGTGATTTTAATTTACTTTACATATCCAGAAGGCAGGCAGGGAAGTGATAATCCCACTAAGGAGAATCAAGATACTAAGATGCAGCTGCCTTTTATGAAGTTAACTGTGAACAGGAACTGATAAAATTTCACACAATTTGAGTAACCCAAAGACAAGTTTATTCTTTTTCTTCAAAAGACTATGCCTCTGTTGAGGAACTTACCCATATCCACCTGTGTTAGGAGTCTCTTAAAAGTATATTTATAAAATTGATTAGAATTATAACCATGGAGAATTTTTTTCTTCTGGGCGATTTAATATACTTAAAACAACATTGACTTGAAAAATTTCAAAACATTTTAATACCTAGTTTTATTAAATATACTTAAGAGACAATTCTTTAAAGAGTGATCGTGTCAATATGATGAGATTTTGGCCTTTCTCAAGAACTAAGGCCTAAAGAAAATAGCAAATCTTAAAAAAAAACAAAACTGTTAGCTTTTTTCTTTACCTGTAGGTTAATGTTCAGTATTATGTGCTAGACACTTCTGAATAAGTTTGCTTTATCTTACCTCTCTCTGTTCACTCTCAAATGCAAACAAATGGCCATTCATATTTGTCAGTTAGGTATGTGACTGAGTGCCCATCAGGTATGGCTTCTTTTCAAAGAAATTCAAAGAAAGAATGAAATTAGAAGATACCAGGATAAAAGATATCAGGAAGTTGTATTCAGGTACAATGTGCTTTTCCTGGGGATCTTTTTTTTATTGTCCATAATGAGTTACATTGTTTAGTAGGCCAACAATGAGTTGTTATCCCTAATTCCTCATTGCCCCCCTTCCCCATCCCCAATCGCCTGGATATCCTCCTCCATGGGTCCTCTGGATCAGTCTCTGTTGTAGGGGACCATGGATAGCCTAGTCTTCAGCCGGGTTCTCCTGACCCAAGTGTGTTGATACTGAAGGGTGCCATGCCTCTGATATTCTCCCCCACCACGTCTCTCACAATCTTTCCGCCCCCTCTTCCGCTCAGTTCCCTGAGTCATGGTGGGTGAGTATTAAGGCTGCTTTAATGTTGAGAATTTAGGGGTCTTTGTGTCAAAAATCATTGGTTTCTGTCTCACTGGTTTATCCTTTGTTGATTGAATGGCTGTGACTGTGAGTCCCTTGTTCATCCTGTCATTCTCTGCGGGGCTCCATATGGATCCTCCACTATATGACTGTGGTGGCTCATCTCTTGCCAGGATCTCAGCTATCTGCCTGTGGTTGGTTTGAAGGGTTAGATGGGCCACAGCTCTTTCGATGCATCCTGAAAAATACAAACACAATCTCCATCAGAGAGTGAGATCAGTATAGGTTACCAAATATTCACCATTCTGGATTACCTAGATTCTATTTTTAGTAGTCTCCCCTGGGGACTTTTTGAGGTTGAAGAATTGCTGGCAGTTAGAAGAAATGTGCTAATGATGGCCTCCATTCTTTCAAGGATTTAGAGCTTCTGCTCAGCACTGATTAGGGCAGCTGATGCCTTCATTTCCCAAGAGTGGTGCCTTACTCTGATTTCCCCAGAGGTCTTCCAGTCAGCATGCGAACCATACCTGCCTCCTTTGGCATCAGCAGGAGTTGAAGCTTTCTGCTCATTTTACTAAAGGGGTTGTTGATAGGATGCATACAGCAACACAGTAATTTTCAGCAAATTATAAATTCTAAGCAAAATAATTGGTTTGTGTCCAACCATTATAACGATTCCTTTTTCCTTTATGCTGTGAAATGCACTGAAAAGAAAATCTCCAAATGAGCCTAGAGTTCATATAATCAACTAGAGAACAAGGGTAAAAAAAAAAAAAAGTAGACACTATGGAAAGTGAGTATGTATGTCACTAAATGGGTAGTGGATGGCGATTCATGAAAACGGGAGTGGTGAGTTTTCAGAAGAAAAACAATAGAAATGTGTAGACATCTAAGAGAGTACACTTTTCCATGGCAGATACGACCCAATGAGGAGGAGAGATGATAAGATCCAGAGGAAGATCTTCATGAAGGCGTTTCCTTGGAGATGAGCTCACAGAATGGCAGTTAGTAGTAGGAAAAGATTGAATCATTGAGCAAGATTCCTCTACATAATCAGAGCTCTAATGGATTTTTTTTAAAAAGCATGAAATTATGTAAGAAATCATGTTCAATGCAAGAGATGAAAATACTGTTTATGGGTTGGAGAGATGGCTCAGCAGTTAAGGCACAGTTAAGGTACCTAAGGCCCCAGGTTCAATTCGCCAGGACCCACATATGCCAGACCCACAAGTTGGTGGCCCTGGCACTCCTCTCTCTCTCTCTCTCTCTCTCTCTCTCTCTCTCTCTCTCTCTCTCTCTCTCTCTCCCCTTAAAAAAAAATATATATATATATATATATATATATATATATATATATATATATATATATATATATATATATATATATTATATTATATTATATATATTATATATATTATATATAATACTGTTTTTCTCAGGAGAAAGCACATGTCAATATGTATAATCCACTTTATGTGAAGACCCCTCTGTTCTACATGTACTGGCATGAAAACCTCCCCAGAGGTTCCCCAGTCCTACATCAGGGTGGGGTGGCCCTCATGCTGTGTGCTTCCTCTCCAGAGAATTCAAACAATGGATCTGAGAAAGCTGGAAACTGTGGGGTGTTGTCTATCACACTTTATGTACAGTTCATGACATGTATTCAGACTCAAGACACATTTGTAGAAAAAATAAAACTGAGCAACCTTCAAGTTACTGAGAATTAAACTATTGTTTCTGCGCTCATGGTGCATTTGAAAACAAAATGTTCAAATATCCATTATATTTATTAATTTTTAAAATTTTGCTTGTTTTGTTTTTTGAGGTAGCATCTCGTTCTAGCCCAGGCTGACCTAGAATTCACTAGGTCGTCTCTGGCTGGCCTCAAACTCATAGTGATCCTCCTACCTCTGCCTCCCTAGTGCTGAGACTAAAGGACCACAATATTAAAACTTCCCAAAGTACTGTACTTATTTTAAAACTGATATCACATTATAATCAATATAATTTTCAAAGCCTTCATTGAGTTAGTCTTAAAGATTTCATTTTTCAAAATGCCATAGAGCAGCCGTTCTGGATGCAGTGATGAAGACAGGCCTGGCTCAGGAGATGGGGCAGCTTCGGTTTCATGCACGATGCATCTTTCCCTTCCAATGACACACTGTGCTTTTCAATCACATATTCTCTCTTGCTATTTATAAGTCAACAAAAATGCAAATAATTACAAATGAAAAAAGAAATTCAAAACAACAACCCAAATACACTGAAAGCATGTTCTTCTATCATAACAATGTTTGAAATTTTCACCTAATTTTTATTTCTGCTTTTTCTCCTCTAAGAGAGTGGTAGGACAGCGTTGTTTATGTTTGAAAGAATACGCTTCAGACACAGGCCTGGGCTTGGTTCCCAGATCTACTTATTAGCTCTAATGAAAGCTCGGAAATTTGTCTTCTCATTTTTAAAGCAATGACAACAGTAGCTCTTGGAACTGCTTCTCATGAATATTAAAATGTATTGGAATATGATGCATTGTGTTTGGTGACTATCCATTTCATGTATATCCCATCCATAAATAGAAAGCATTTTTTCTTGTCTCATTTTTATTAATTGGGAACTTTATTGTATGGACAAAATGTGTTGGTGCCATGTCCTTCATGTTCTCCTGTTATGTCTCCTCCTTCCCTCCCTGTTCGGCTAAGGCTGCTGGCATCCTCCATGGAGTGCTGGGTCAGGAAAGCAGCAGTCAGGAACAGGGCAGGGGGAGGCCGCAGGGATAATCTTTTCCAACTTGTACCTCTTACAATCTTTCCACTGCCTCTTCTCTATGTTCTCTGAGAAACTATTTTTTTTTGTAAAGCATAAATTCACTTTCCATTATTCTCTTCAACATTTGAAACATCAGATTAGATATATAACATCTACATATTATTAATATTATTCCTATGTTACATGAAAGATTGTCTGATAAAAGCAAACATGACATTTTCCTGCTATGGAAACCAATTAAAGATGTCCATTTATTGAAAAGAACCAGCTTCATGATGGGTCTTGTTTTTGTTGTTACTGAAGTTTCTCCATAAGTGCCTTAAGCTATACACACATGTACTGTATGCCTCATATTCTGAAACGAGCTATTGCTTACTGCTATGTAGCCTCTAAATCAAAATGTAATGTATATGTTATACCTTTGATAGAATATTGAACATTTTAGATTACTGGATTGCGATAAAGTTCACACATTCATTTGGTGAAATATGCTAATAGTATTAGGCAGATGTGAGGAAGGCTCATGCAAGGAACTTATGGTAAGAGACAAAAACCCCTTCTGCCAGCTGGCTGAGATGTGGGCACCTAAGGGTGTAACTATGTAGCCTCATACAGCAAATATATATAATATTTGACTTTGTGAAATATATTCAATGAAAATTTTAAAATGAATAAGTTACTATTTTATTAATAATTTGCAAAAGGATTTAAAAGGTTTTAGCTACTTACCAATGTTCTGTTTAAAGATTATCTAATAAGCTATTTAAGTCTAACTGAATACTTCAATGTTAAATATTTAGTGTTTTTAATGTAGCTGATTGAGTCTGTGAAAACACACAATTTCTAAAATTATAACAAATAGTTAATAAAAGTTAAAAATACTAAAAAATATTATGTATTACATTTTACTGAATATTTTGTTAATATGTGAAATAAATAAGTTGGAAGATTGCAAATATAAATAATATATTTTCATAAGATTATTTTATTGTCTTTTCATAAAAATATAACATTATTATAATATTTATCATAAAATATATGATAAACAATGCACAAATAGTAAGCATTACGTATCTTAGACATATATAATAAATTTAATTAAATCACTCTTAATTAAGAAATAGCTTTAATAAACAAGATATACCTATCAAAAAACGAAATACTAAAACTAAAATTTACTTCTTCCAGTGTGATTATGCACATGTTTTTTTTAAAAGGGCACTTACTTCTTTGTGGTAATTTGAATGGATATCCCCCAGTAGATTCAGGAATTTATTAAAAGCTTTTCTTTAGCTGTCTGGCTAGAGAGGAGGCACTTTGGGCAGATCCTGGCCTCCAGCCCTAAGGAGTTTCTAGGAGAAGATCTGGAATTCCAGCCATAAGTATATAAAGAGGATTCTGAGCTCTAAGGAGCTCTCTACTCTTTGCTGGTGTGTGGGGGGGGGGGAGGAAGGGTGATGGTGATGGATTTCTCCCTCTGCTTGGACCTGTGAAAGGGGGCAGCCTCTTTAGCCATTATGGAACTTCCCCTGGATCAGTAGCTTCAATAAATCTCTTCTTCCTCCCATAAACTGTGCCTGGCTTGGAGGTTCATCCATGCAGCATGAGCTCACTAGGACACTCTACAAAAAAAAAAAAAATTGCACTAGTTGCATTGAAATTATCATTCTAACAATTACATTTTTGTCTCTTTGAGACATTCACAACACAACATCTAAAAGCAAAAGAAAACCAAGAGCAAGAAGAGGTCATGGTGGGTGCCCATGGAACAAATACGAGCAGAGAAAGTAACATAATTGAAAATGTAAAGATTTTACAACTTTACAAACTAGTTTTAAATCTGCAACATGCAGCGAAGTGTGAGCTACCAAAGGCCAAAACCATTAAGTGAAATGTGCAGAGCACATTTGCTATTAATACAGAGGGCATCAAAAATGAGACTTGGCTTATAGCTAAGATGGCTTCAGAAGGAGAGAGAAAGAGAGAGAGACAGAGAGAGAGACAGAGAGAGAGACAGAGAGAGAAACAGAGAGAGAGAATCCATCTATTAGGAAACACTGAGTAAAATTGTCCAATAGTAATTTGAGAATGCTAGGATTTTAGATATACAAATATAGCAGAGTATACTCCTATTGGAGCACTTTTAAATGAAATTAAAAATAAAAGAAACAAGAGATTTAAAATATAAAAATTGATACTAATTTTAATGTTAAAATGTGATAAACACGTTTGTCAGAGGATAGCGTAAGGACAAAGGAGAATTATTATAGGAAATATAAAAGTTACATAAAATATTGAATTTTCTATCAATATGGAAAAACAGAAGAAATACCTCTAATTTACTTAACATTTTGTTAAAAAATAATGAATATCTATTGCAATGCATATAAGAATCTAAAATGTCCCCCATAGAAGCATTTGTGTAAAGACTTGATTCTTAGATTTGATGCTAATCTAGAAGGCAGTAGAAAGTCGAGGAGGTGGACCTGGGCATGATGACAGTGACTCTCTTGCAGTCCTTTGAATTTATCTACTGTCAACTCTTCATATTCTTTTCCATTTAACAGAGTTATCTTTCCCAAACGGAGCACATTAAATGTTGCTGTTTTACTGAGTATGTTCTTTTTTAATTCTCTGAAAAAAGTAACTCAGAATTTCACCAAGTGTTATATTCAGAGTATATTTTCCCCCAATGGCATGTCATGTTATTGAAGGACATACTTTTTTTTTAATTTAATATTTATTGTCCATAATGAGTTACATTATTTAGTGGGCAAACCATGCGTTGTTATCCCGACTTCCCCAATTCCCCCCCCTCCCCATCCCTGATCAGTTGTATATCCTCCTTCGTGGGCTGTCTGTATTAGTCCTTGTGGCAAGGTATCCTGTATATCTTAGTACTCATCCCGGTCTTCCTGGCCCAAGTCAGTTGTTACTGATGGGTGCTACGCCTCTGGACTGTCTCCCACAGACCATGGCAAGAGATGAGCCACCACAGTCATATTGTGGAGGATCCATATGGAACCCTGCAGAGAAGGACGGGATGAACAAGGGACCCATACCCACAGCCATTCAACCAACTCAGGATCAGCCTAATGTGTTTGTGTTTTTCAGGATACAACGAGAGAGATGTGGCCCATCTAACCCTACCAATCCACCATACTTTTTATCTCTTTTTTATACAAGTTTATTACGAACAGGTCTGGGCAAATTTTGATCCAAGTTTGATGGATGAAACTTGAACTTTGAAAATTGAAAAAAAAGTATTTTATAACTGCAATTCTCTTTGCAATTCTCTCCACTTGGTTTGGAGGTATAATGTACATTCCTGAAACACGTGCCCATTTTGCCGCATAATGATCTGATATTTTACTTATTCTCTAATTATGTGTGTGTGTGTATGTATGTGTGTGTGTGAGTGAGTGTGTGTGTGTGTGTGTGTGTGTGGTTGTGCAGTCTCTGATTTTGGGGCTATGATTTGGAGTAATGGTTTTATATTTGGAATCAGTGTCCTTCTATGATTAGGGAGAGGTTTGTTGCTGCTTCAAACCTATAAGAGTTTATGTCCAACTGTTTCTTTAAAAACAGGTTATAATTTTCCATTGAAACCATGTAGACACAGATATTTCCTTTCTAGTTTTAATTAATCATTATTAATTTTTTATAAAGGTCTTGTTATATAGCTGAGGCTGGGCTTGAACTACTTATCTTGCTGTCTCTTATCTCCCAGGTTCTGAAATGCAGGTGTGTTCTACTATGTCCATTTGTGTGTGTCTGTGTGCATGTGTGTTAGAAATTCATTTATCATAATATTTATGGTCTCATTTGTACAATAGTTCCCATCTTGAGTGAGTTTTGACAGGACATATAATGAAGAATTGATCTATGTTATGCAATTTGTCAAATTCATGCATGTAGATTGCTTCCCATTATTTACTATTATCATAATAATTCTCTTTCTATCTGTGGGGTCTTAGTGATCTATTCTCCTTCTGAATTCTTCTTTCTCTCTTCCCTTCTTTCCAACTTTATTTTGATCAGCATACCATATATGTATGTGTGTGTGTGTCAAGTATGTGTGTTACCCTATTAGTACTTACAATTCTACTAGTAAGTATCACTTAAAATACAATTGTGTGCAGGTGAAGATGTCTTTTCAAATAAAATTTTGTTTCTGTCACACTCTCAATCTCAGAACCATTACTGCAGTTGTACCAAGTTCTAGTGGAAATACCATGTGCAGGGGAGATTGATGTGTTCATGTACCACAGAGTATGAACGTGTGTGTGTGTGTATGAGAGAGAGAGAGAGAGAGAGAGAGAGAGAGAGAGAGAGAGAGCTGAAAAATAGAAGGACACTGAAATATAGAGAAAAACTCTCATTAATGTTTTCTATGATATATAGTATAGCATGCAGAAAATAATGTAAAGCTACTTCAAAAGTATCTAAAAAATCTGTATATGAGATATCTCTCTCTCTCTCTCTCTCTCTCTCTCTATATATATATATATATATATATATATATATATATATATGTGTGTGTGTGTGTGTGTATGAGAGAGAGAGAGAGAGAGAGAGAGAGAGAGAGAGAGAGAGAGAGAGAGAGAGAGAGAGAGAGAGAGCATTCTGTGAATTACACTTTGATTCCCTAGGGTGATATTGTTGGACGTCTTAGTTTTCTTAGGGATTGACTGGGAAAACCATCAAAGCATATAAGAGGAAGGTTTCAATAAAGTTATTCCAGATCATATCTGTCATGAAGATTTTTAGCTATGAAACTTCCACAGTAAAATGATTTTGAAAACCCCAGATGATTTCATTTTATAAATCCATGTATATGATCAACTACTAAAATTTTGATGATATTTCTTTTAAATTGTACTATGCAATTTATGTAACTGAATTTTATTTTGAAATAAAAAATGAAGTAATTAATGAAATTAATGCTGGGAACATCATGGTGCAGGAAAATGTGGAGCCAAAATGAGATGAAATAGCAAATATCCAAATAGCTGAAAAATAAAAGGACACTGAAATATAGAGAAAAACTCTCATTAATGTTTTCTATGATATATAGTATAGCATGCAGAAAATAATGTAAAGCTACTTCAAAAGTATCTAAAAATCTGTATATGAGATATCTCTCTCTCTCTCTCTCTCTCTCTCTATATATATATATATATATATATATATATATATATATATGTGTGTGTGTGTGTGTGTGTGTGTGTGTGTGTGTGTGTGTGTGTGCAAAGCTGCACAGAAACATGCATATACATCCTGAAATCTTTAAATACTTTTGCCTAGCTCACTATTCTTTATTTATTTATACATGATGCTTAAAAATGAATCATATTTTTATAGGAAATATACCTAAATCACATTTTATCTAGTAAGATATGTATCATTGCAGAACAAGTAGCATATTTCCTGTGCTCTTCCATTATAAACATTTTACATATTTTTCTCTATTGTAACTTATGGACATTTTTGTAACATTCCTCAACATGCAACATTTAACTTAACATGTAAAAGCGTCCAAGACCAAGCCTTTGGTGATAATGCAAGTAAGTTGTCAGGAAACAATTACAAACATGAGATCTAATTCAAATAATTTAGCTTCCATGGCTTTGAGCCACCAGCAAAATTAGAAGTGACATCACTGTCAAGTAACTAGGACAGCAGACAAAATAAAATGGGGCAGTCTTAATGAGAAGCAAGTCTTACCCTTGACAAAAACAATCTACCCTGATATGTCCTTCCCAAATATTAATAGTATTATTCAGCTTAAGAATATCTATTTAATTTTGAAAGATTTTGAGTGCCATTTTAAAGGAATATGTATTCATATTGTTTTAATATCCATTTTAATTATTAAAATATTACCTTAAGCTACTTAGAATTAAACTTTCATATGACATGTTTTGTCTTTAGTTGATAACACACTATTGTCAAGAGCTTCCCTCAGTGAATTCTCTGTATATGAAGGGTAATTTAATTTTTTTATTTTTATCAATTTCTGGGCATTTGAATATCATCTCTTTTATATCTTATCTGAGTCTACCTTTCTTCAACTAATTACCCCAACGAGGTGAGCTTATATTACTTTTAGATTCAATAATACTATTAAACTAATGTACTTCCCTAGATGGTATCTCATGCCTGTTACCCCATCATGGGAAGACCACGGTCATAGAATCATGTGGTCAAGGCTTACTGTACACACACAGTGAGGGTATTGAACTAAAAATAAAGACATACCAGGGATACAGCTGGAGGATAGAGTTCTTTTCCAACATACACAAGGCCCAAACAGCACCCATACAGTCACCCACAGATGATCAGTATCTGCGTGTAGCCAAAAGCAATTTGCACAGCAGATGCATATTTACTATATTGCAATTAGTTCGGCTAACAGTGCTGTTGTGGCCAAATATCTGGTAGCAATCACCCAAGCTCTTGTCTTGATGGAGCTGGCTGCAGGGTGTGCCCTCGCTTTTCTATGGACTTCAGAGAGAAAGAATGCCATTTTAGAATTGTTTTAGTTGGAAGCATCTTAGCAGTGGTTTATTAAAGCAGTCAAACTATTAGACAATGTGCTTTGAAAGAAATTTTAAAAAAGTCTGATTAACATCCCCTATCAAAAAAATGGAAGTTGGAGCTGCATATCAGTCTAAAACAGAGAATAACTTAAAATTTTAAGCATCAGAGTCACAGTACTCAAATACTGGCTTGTGACGTGAGACTTCACATACCTCCATTATGAATCTTTGGTGATAGATCCATTATAGAAGATGCTGGAACTTGACATGTGTCCTGCACCACCTTTAAATACTAAAACTGTCATGTTTGTAGGTAACTCAAACAAAATGAACCATGCTGTTTCTATTCATACATTATCTATCATGAGTGGGCAAATGGGCCAGGTGAAATACATTTTTCTGATCAAAGTATCAGTAAAATTATAATTTTCTGACTCACCTTAAAGAAGCATATAAATCCACATAAATTTAGTACATATGAAGGGCTTGGATCTTATTGAAAAGAGAATAATAATTCAGAGAAAATATTGAGGTAAGAAAGAACTTAAAATCTCAACATTATTGACTTTTTTCTCACCTTGGGAATTTTTTTCACATTGTTTTAGTTTTAGGAAAATACTAAGTTCTTTCATCTGCATTCACAAATGATGATTTTCTACTTTCACCATTTCCAAATTCCCATTGTATATTGATGTAGTCAGTTTTCTCTGTTGCTACCCAGAAAGAACTCAAGCAAAAGCAGCTTGTGGAGGAATGGGTCTATTAGGCATTATGGACTCAAGGGGAGACTCCATCCTGGCAGGGAAAACGATAGCATGAGCAGAGGGGTGGACATCACCTCCGCCACAGCACTGCAAACAATGGCAGGAAGTTGTGCCAAACACTGGCAAGGGGAAGCTGGTTTATAACCCCCAAAATTCCCCCCCAACAACACAGCTCCTGTGAGGTTGTAAAACCCAAACTGTCATCAGCTGGGGATCGATCAATCAGAGCACATTAATTTGTTAGTGGGGGACACCTAGATCAAACCATGACACTGATCTTGTTCTCATAGCACTTCAAGGAACCAGGCATATTTCTTTAAGTGTGTTTGATGAGTGTTCATCTCCCTATAAATACATAGTTTTCCTTCTTGAGAACAGGTTTCCTCTTAAATGATTTAGTTTCTTATCATGTTTGCACTTTATTTTTATATCCGACCATTGGGCCCAGTAAGAGTAACACTCAAAATATGCAGAGTTGATTAATAAATGAGTAATAGACCATATAATACACCAAATAAAGAAAAGGAAAATATTATGAAAAGTAAGTTTGTATTACACACACACACAGACACACACACACATATATATATACATATATACATATATACATATATATATATATATATATATATATATATATATATATATATATATATATATATATATATATGTTTTTTGAGGTAGGGTCTCGCTCTAGTCCAGGCTGACCTGGAATTCACTATGTAGTCTCAGGGTGGCCTTGAACTCATGGTGATCGTCCTACCTTACCTCCAGAGTGCTGGGATTAAAGGCTTGCGCCACCATGCCCGGCTTTCAAATGATATTTGATAACAGTTTAGATTAAATATTTTTATTTTATTTTTAATTATTCTGAAAATGTCTAAGAAATAATGGCAAATAATAGAAAAAGGATAAAAGGGTGGAAATGGTTGATTGATACAATGTAAAGGATAATATATTTAATAATATTCCTAAAGTATGAGCAATAATATTGAGTAATTCTAACATAGCATTGTAGTCCTATAAGATTATAGAATGTTTGAAAAAAAATTTCACTGATTTTTTTGTTTGTGTGGTTGGTTTTTTTTTTTTTGAGGTAAACATTTCAGAAGATAGTTTTTGAAAGGAATATTGCTGTTTTGTTACCTGATGAATTTTCTTAAGCACTCCAGGAGGAGTTCAGATTTGTGACTCTTTATTTGCCCACACCTTTAATTTCATAAGTGAAAAACCAAAGTTAATTCAAGTTAAGGACAGTTGACTTCACACAAGTTCATGGCATTGGAGATTGTTTGGAACAAAAGAAATCTAATTTGATTTATTTTTTTCACAGTATAAAATCTTTCCTTCCTGATATCTTAGAAAAAAACACATAACCCACATTGAAGCACACAGTTCTATTTTAAAAATAGAAATTTATATATTTATACCATTATCATATCCTCTTTTCCTAAGAAATTATGTTTTTATACATGTTAGTTTCATTTCACTCATTTCTAATACTAATTCAATAAGAGGGAGTAATTGAACTAGGGCTTAATAATTGATAACGTTTTTAAATGGGTGATTCATTGTCCATGGCTGTTTCTATAAGGTATACCACATAAGTTAGTATTGGTTAGTTTTATAAATAAAATAATGTACTGCTCTCCTTTTGGACATTGGTCTTTCTTATAACCATGATTCATATTAGGTTACTGATACCCAGAATATTTCCTTTGATGTATTTACTAGAGAAACCAAAGTTACAGACATTCCACTATATTACTCAAGTCCACAAAACTTTAGAATTTCTGGCAACAAACACAAGTGAGAAAGTCCATCTCATAATGACTCCTGCACTTGTTCCCAGCCTTGTAAGTGGTTTTCTTCTTAACCATGTGCTTGAAACTCTGAGTAGGTAATTGAAACGTAAATGCCATACATCATTCTTTGGAATGATTTGTAGATTGCTTGTGTCTCTGTTCATATTTATTAGCTTACGTAAGAAGATGAATTTTACATCTGCACTGGATGTCATTTAACTTTAAAATGTGTTTTCAGATGAAAACAGTTGCTATAAAAATCATGTAAAAAGTAACATTTTAATGTTTTGCATTATAACCAGCTATTAGGCTTGGTGAATCGGTTCTTCTCAGCAATCTTTGTGTTAAATTAAAAACACTAAATTGAGATGATCTTGCATGAATCCTTCATGAGACATTAACAATGGAATGCCGACCACAAAGCTGATATCTATTGCACTATAACTAGTCAAATGGGAAAAAAAAGTTACATTGCAAGCATTATAGTATAATTTCAGTTTCCATGAAAAGAAAAATAGAGCAATTTCTGCTCTAACTGTATTAATATAGTACAGTCTAATTAGAAAAAAGTCAAGTGATTGCATTCAGTGGAACTGCAAACCAATGTGCTCTTTATGAATCACTATTTTCAAGCACTAAACGATTTATTATCTACACAGTTTTACTGCTTCAACTTTTTAATAATAGAAAATGAAAAAAAAAAGATTAAGGATAAGCCTGTGGCATCTTAATTCCATAGCATGCTCCTAATAGATACAAATCTTCTTATAATGCCTTTGACCTTGGTAGCTTTGCAGAAGTTTACAGTGCTTGCTTATGACCGTAGACACATTCCTTTATCTGTAACAGTTTTGGTTGTTTTCCTGTCTCCTGATTTTTAATCACTGAGCTTGTGAACTGCACCCACTCCCTTCTCTGCAAACATTGACCCTTCACTTCTCTGGTTCTAGCCATCTGGAACTGTCTGCCTGCTTCTCACTTCACTGGAGACCTAATTCACTGTGTGCTAAAGTACACAACTCCCATTTAGCTCAGTGGGGGTTTAAAGACGGGTGTTAGATTGAATGCTCATGGTCTCCTGCCCGGTTTTGAAACACAGCCAAAATATCACCACCCTTTTAATAGGAAAGTATTCTATTTTTACAATGAGCAAACAATTAATCTAGTGTGCATTGATGAAGCATTCTCTAATCAACCATTTGTAAACATATTGGTTCAAGTTTGCATTTCAAGGAGAAATTTGTTTTTGGCAGCATTTGAAGAGCCTAGAAGTTCAAATCTTATATCATGGTTCTGTGAATATCAAAGCTCCCAGCAACATATTTATTGATTATGTTTTCATACTTTATTCAAGAAAACTTAGATGCAGAGGCTGAGATCAGAAAAGTGGCTTTTTGGGGGGGAGGTGTCAGAGTAACAGAATTCTTTGTTCTAAGATTGTCCTAAGAATGTGTGATTTCAGTCCACAAATCATTTTTAAAACTTGAGGGGAATTATTTTTATATTTTTGTTATTTTTTCCATATTTCTTGTCAATAATTAGATACATGGCATGAGCATGTCTCGTGATGGTACCCTCATTTCCCTCCTAGCTTTCCCCACCCAGCTGAGTGCCCTCCTTAGTGGGCTTGCTGGACCAATCCATGGGATAGGGCTTCATGGATTGTTCAAGAAGTAGCCAGTTTTGTTTTTTTTTTCCTTTGTTTGTTGTTGCTGAGGGGGTTTATGGCTCTGGGTATTTTCCCCCACAGTGGCTCTTACATTCTTTCTGCCCCTTCATCCATTCGGATCCCTAAGACATGGCTGGTAAATTTTAAGGTTGTTTTAAAAGTTTCTGGATTTCTGCTTTGGATTGTGCTGGTTATCCTCAGTGTCTGTTTCCATTATCCTTTCACAGATTATCTGTGAAGATAGATCTCTTGCTCATCTCACCACTTCCTAAAAGGTTTCCTTTGGGCTCTATATCATAAATTAGGAATGACTCATCTCCTCCCTGGATGTCAGGCAACATCTCAGGTCCTGTTGGTGGGTTTGGGTTGTACATGGTTCTAGATACCTTGTGAAACAGACAAACAGAGATTTTAATGAGTTCAGCCTCTCTGTAGATCTCTGGTTAGTGGGCTTTCCCCTTGGATCCCAGGTTCTTGGTCCTCATATGGGCTTTTGGAGACACTCTTTGTAATGTACTCAAAGATTCATAGATCCTTACAGCAGGAACTAAATGTCATTGTCATATATGAAGATTTTGCTGAGATGCCTTCTGTACTAGACTTTAGAATGGAATATTCTAGTAAAGCAACAATAACAGATGCTTTAAATTACATTATTCTAGCTAAAGTTTTATCAGATGATTACAATAAAAATACTTAATGGAAGTATATTTACCATTTAATTTGATCAATTACATGGAAAGGATTTTATGCAACTTGGATATAATCTCCAGCAATTGATTGGGAACTTCCTATATACAATTAGTGTTTAATACCACTCTCCTTATTCCATATGTTTCTCTAAAAAAAACCTATACAGTAGTTTAATGATGATTTTTTTACAAAGAGAAAAATCCTGTTTATATTTGTTGGTGTTTATTTTTCAATATGTGTCCTTTCTTATGAGTGACAGGGATTTTTCAAAGCATATGTTTAGATGCATGGTTGTAATTTAAAGGATTTCCAAATATTTTCTTAACATTTGTGTCATTATCATGAAGTTTAATTTTATCTACAATATAGATATTATGGTAGAGATTCCAGTTAACAGAATGTTTTGTGATAAAGTGTGAATAACTCAGTTTCATCTTACTTTTATTGCCATTTTCTTTAATTGTTTAAGCAATATTATCTTTCCTTAATCTCTTGAATTTCTCTATATAAAACTGCATGTCGTTAACAAGCAAAGCAAGGTATTAAATTACTCCTCATAAAACTAGCAAAATAAAATATTTAAAAGAAATAAAGGCAGATTCAGTAAGACAATTATTTCCATTTGGAGAAATGCAATTCTTCCAACCTTTTATATCTCAATGGGCTCCCTTGATTATTGATGTAGTTTCATATACATAATGGCTTTAGCAGAATTTAAACTTTTTGCTATTAAGATTTCCTAGAGAAAGCAGAAATAACATACTCATTGGAATACCCCAGTATATATATTTGAGTTTCAGGAATATATACACTTGTGTTTCAGTCTACAAAAACTAGCCACTAAAGTAAAACGTTGTAGAGAGGCATATGAAGAGATGAACATATCAAGGGAAGCCAAGAAGGAAGCTTGATGGAAACTTGAGTCACAATAATGCTGAACAATGTCTATCTATGCCCAGGGTCAAGAGGAAGGACAAACTAGGCAAAGATGATCCATAGCTAGGTAGAATACACCTGAGGTTTATAAATATATATGTATGTACCAAGGTGCTAGGAGCATGGCTCTGTGGTTAAAACTGCTTGCCATTTAAGCCTGAAGATCAAAGATTGGATTCTGAGAATCTATGTATAACAAGTTGGTCATAATAGCACACATGTCGAATCCTAAGGAGCAGAAAATAGGAAATGGAATCAGAATTTCTTAATCAAATACCAGATGGAGAGCTGTTTACTGAGGAAAAGCAACAAGAGAGACCCTGATTCAAACAAGGTGGAAGGTGATGACCAAGATTCTAACCTTGACCACCACATGAGCATCATGGTGTATACATGCCCATACATTCAGATAACTTATGAACACGTATCCATATATAAATATTCACTCTGGAAACAATGTGTGTAATGTTCCTTAAGAAATGATTCAGCAGGCAGCAGTTGATGAAAATCAATTTAAATAATAAACTACATAACCGCACAGTTAAACATCATCAAATATATTTTAAGTCATTCTACCCATTCTTCTGGAAATCATTTTTAGAATGTAATCATATTATATACATATCTTTGGAAAAATAGTACAAATGTATCATAATCAAAAGCAAAAAAGAAAGTAGACATGGTGGCACATGCCTTTAATCCCTGCTCTTGGGAGGCAGAGGTCAGAGGATTACTTCAGGCTGTAAGGCCACCCTGAGACTACATAGTGAATTCCAGGTCAGCCAGGGCTATAGTGAGACTCCACCTCAAAAACAAAAGAACAATAACAAAAAAAAAACAAAAGCAAAAAATAAATATATCAATATTTCTTAACGTGAACCGGTTAAAATGTCATTTGTAGAGATTGTGGTAAACTTCTGAGTGTAACACTGATGTATGTGCTAATCTCTTACATTACTTTTGAAGATTTAATTTATATGTTAGAGTTTTAATTCTTATTCAGTGGATGAGTATCACTATTGTTATTTCATTTACTGTTATATTTCATTATTCAAACATTCATTATTACACTTGTAGATGGCCTAGGAAATAAAGTAATTACAGGTGAAAAGTTAAACTTACATTTTATTTTATTTTTTCAAAATCATTAAATCCATTACTACTCAAATATTGATCATATTTGCTCACATATGTAATGTAGAAGGATTGACTTTCAAAGCACCATAATTAATACAACATCTAACAGGTTTGAGAGATGGCTCAGAGGTTAAGGCACTTGCCTGCAAAGTCCAATGACCCAGGTTGGATTCCCCAATACCCACATAAAGCCGGATGTAGAGTGTCACATGCATCTGGAGTTAGTTTGCAGTGGCTGGAGGCGCAGGCATACTAACTCTCTCTGTATCTCTTCTATCTCTCTGTGCTTAAAAATAAATAAATAAAAATATTTTTTAAAGAAAGCATGTATCAGGACTGTATTTCTATATAGCATTTTGCTTTCCAGACGCATATATATATATATATATATATATATATATATATATATATATATATATATATATATATATATATATGCTATGTGTATGGTCCTGATATAAATTTATGACTAAACTTGTCTCCTCTACAGTGAGTCAATGTTGGGAAAATGGCATCCTGGAATGTGCCTGGAACCTCCTGCCTTAATCTAAACACTTTAAAATTACTGAAGCATGCATGTAACTTTGCAATTTTTCTTAAATATGCTTCTATAAGTTAAGAGGACTAGTTTATAAACAAAATTTATTTCCGTTTTCAATTATTCTTTATTTTTGGAATGCATCCCCAAATACTTTCTTATAAAAGCAAATGGGTAATGTGAATATTATGAGTCATTTCATGTCCTTATATTGGTTTTCCATTTTAGAACCTGAGTAGTACTAGGTGCTATATTAAATATCACTATTCTAGTTATGCCTTTTTGTATTTATTTATCTTCATATGTTAGTTTTATAAGATAATTGATATTTATTCTTTAAGAATCTTCTCTATTTTATTGTGGTTTCTCTCTCTCTCTGTCTCTCTCTGCCTCCAACACAATACAAGTTAAACAATATTTCCTTAGAACTGATAAAACATTTAATCATTTCTTCAGAATATTTACAGACAAAAGATAGGATATCAGATTAGAATACCACCAATCATGATTATAGCTTATTGGATAAAGCAATTTATAATATACATTTTAATGCTGACCTTAGCCATATGTTTTCAAATAATTTTAAATTTGTATGAATATTTAAAGAAAGCCAAAAAGGAGTTGGAATTTGACATTGGGTAGTTATCAAGTTACATGTGTGGAATAGAAAAGTGACAGTTGGTTTTGAACCATCATAATCTCTTTCTGAGATAGCAATTGATGATCAAGGAAACGTTTGCATAAGCCATTTCATGAAAAATTAATTATCCATAAAGTAGGAAAAGCACTCTGCCAACGTTAAAAGGATCCTTCTAAATATTTATGTTGATGTCTATACATTAGGGCTGCTCTCACCTCTGGTCAAAGTATCTTCTTGTTTCAGATGAAAGTAACTGCTAAAGGGACTCAAAACTCATCAACGTGCTGAGAATATGTGATAGCTAAGTGCACTTCACTAAATGAGATATCTATATCATCCCATTCCAGGCTCAGGGAACCCTTCCTCAGATGACATGAACGTTCAGAGCCAGAGGAGGGGGATGTTTTACAATACTGGCTCTGCACATGAAATGAAATATCTCACAGCAGCTCTCATCACTTACACAGGCCTACATAAACCTGTGGCCATCCACACTTCAGTATGGATGATGGTGGGGACAGAAATGACACCATCATAGATAAGGGATTAGTTGGAAAGATAAAAGTTGTTTTTTTTTTTTCCTTTTAAACTAGCAGATGCAGTGGAAGTTCCTTCAATAATGGAAGAAGCTGGCTTCCATTCATAAATCCAAGCTGTGGCTATGGGTCACTTGTTCATCCCATCACTCTCTGTGGGGTTCCATATGGTTCTGGGGTGGCTCATCTCTTGTCAGGATGTCAGCTATCTGCCTTCAATTCGATGGTATGAATGGATGCCCCACAGCTCTCTTGCTGCATTCTGAAAGATACAAAGACAATGCAATCAGAATAGGTTAACTGAGATACACTTTTCTGAATTAGCTAGATTCTCTTTTTAGTATCCTCTCCTTTAATCTCTAGCATAGTGCATCTCCCCCAGTGCATATGGCCCTAAGTCCCAAGTTTAAGTTAAGGGCTCCCCCTCACTAAGTGGATTATTTGGCCAAAATTAAAAGCTGTTGATTGCCTTCCTGAGGCTTTGTTTCCCCCATTGCATAAGTGGTCTTTTCTTGGCTACTTGTTTTCCACTAGTAAGAGGTGTGGTCATCCTATTCCTGGCAGCAGTGTTTCTTGCCAGTGGTCTCTGTTTACTCCAGCTGTCATTGATCAGCTTCCCCTGGAAGCTTATGTAGTGCCTTCCAGCACTGCACTAGCTACAGCCAATCAGTCAACACAGGATAAGCCAGACAGAGAGACGCCAATGATTTTTGACAAAACCTAAAGCAGAAATACAGAGACCCTGGCTGGAGAGATTGCTCAGTGGTTAAAGCACTTGCCTCCAATGCCTAAGGCCCTGGGTTCAATTCCCCAGTACCCACATAAACCAGACTCACAAGGTGATAGCCTGGTGTGCTCTCTCTCTCTCTCTCTCTCTCTCTCTCTCTCTCTCTCTCTCTCTCTCTCTCTCTCTCTATCTCTGCTTAAAAGTGAATAAATAAAATATTTAAAAAAAGAAATACAGAGATACAGAGACCACTAAGTTCTCAACAATAAAGCAGCCTTAATACTCACCCACCATGACTCAGGGAACTGAGCAGAAGAGGGGGTGGAAAGATGTGAGAGCCTTGGTGGGTGAGCATATTGAGGCATGCCCCCCTAATTAACAGCATACTAGGGCTGGCAGAACCGGGCTGACTCATAGGCTATTCATGGTCCCCTGCCCCAAGGACTGATCCAGACTGTCCACAGAGGATGATATCCAGCCAATTGGGGATGGGGAAGAGGGACATTGGGAAACTTGGGATAACAACTCAGTGTTTGCCCATTAAATAATGTAACTCATAATGGACAATAAAAAAATAATAAAATGAAATGAATAAATCCAAACTGAGAGACCCCACCAAACATCCAGCACCACAAGCAAGTGCACAGGAGCAGGAAAGATTAGGGGACTACAGAAAGCAGTGGGGACAGAAGCAGAATGCAGACCATTCTGCACATTTTTGGCTAGAACTCAGGACTCACCCCCAGTGACACCCCCTCTAGCCAGACACCTGGAAATACAAGTTTTGATAAAGCACCTGAATCTTTTGGGGAGCATACATTCAAACCAGCACAATAATAAAATGACTTTTAAAATTTCAAAACTGATTCATAACTAAATAACTCTGTAAATAACTAATCAGAAGAAATCATAGCTGATTTTTGTAAAATAAAAAAATTAACACTATGTAAACACACATGTAATTCTTTGGGTTAGGGCTGAAATTTCAGGGTAGAAATTGAGGCTTCCTCCATGTGTCCCTGTCTTAGTCAGCCATACATCACTCATATGAATCTCCAAACCTGGCACAATTTAGGGAAGATAGTGTTTATTGAAATAATCAATCCGGGGGAAGTTTAATAATGAATAAAAAGACTATTTATCAAACAGCAGGCCCTTCAGACTGCTCTTTACATATGTATAGCTGGAATTTCACCTCCACCTTAGAAATACCTTAAGGCTGAAGGTCAGACCAAGGTGACAACTCTCCAACCAGGAAGCTGGAGAAAAACTGATAAACTATTTTTTATTATCCATAATTAGATACATTGAATGAGCAAATAATGAGTTGGTATTCTCATTTCTCCAATTTTCCTCTTCCCTGTTCCCAATCAGCTGGGTATCTTCCTCCGGCAGTCTGGGTCAGTCCATGGGGAAGGGGCTTATGGATAACCTAGGAGTCACCCTGGTTCCACCCCCCCCTTTGTATGACTCTTACAATCTTTCCACCCCCTCTTCCACTCAGTTCCCTGAGTCATGGTGGGTGAGTATTAAGGCTGCTTTCTTGTTGAGGTCTTAGGTGTCTCTGTACTTCTGCTTTAGGTTGTTACAAATTCATTTGTGTCTGTCTGTCTGGCTTATCATTTGTTGATTGACTAGCTGTGGTTGTGTGTCTCTTGCTTATCGGTGTGGTTCATGTGTATCCTCCATGATAGGTCTGGTGTGGCTTATCTCTTGAAAAATAAAAACAGAATCTCCATCAGAGAGTGAAATCATTATAGGTTAACTTAGATGCATATTTCTGACTTAGCTAGATTCTGTTGTTAGTAGCCTCTTTGTAAATCACTCTTATAGTGCATTTCTAGTTGGGCTCCCAAGATTTTGGTTCCTGTTGCATTTTGCCCTGAGTCCCAAGTTCCAGTTAAGGGTTCCCCTTCACTGAGTGGATTAGTTGGCCAAATTAAAAGCTGTTGATTGCCTCCCCCAGGCTTTGGCTATTCCATTGCACAAGTGCTATTTTCTTACTTCTCTCTCAGTAGGAAGTGTGTTCAAACTACTCATGGTGGCAGACTGCATTTCATGTCAGTGGTTTCTGTTTACTCCAGCTGTAGTTCCAGCATTCAAACCACTACAGTACCCCAAAGATTTAAGATAGTCAAGCAGATATTTCCAGAATAAAGTTCAAATAAAAGGCTTGGAGAATACTCTTTATTTTATGATATATATTTTTTAGTAGTAAAATTATGTTTTACTATGGTAATTGTAATGAGTACTGTTTCATCTCAAACTTCATAGAGTTGTCATCAGTGTCTAAGGCCCCTGGTTCAAGTCCCCATTACCCACATAAGCCAGACCCACAAGGTGGTAGCCCTGGTGCTTGCTCTCTCTCTCTCTCTCTCTCTCTCTCTCTCTCTCTCTCTCTCTCTCTCTCTCTCTCTCTCTCATCTCTGCTTGAAAATGAATAAATAAAATATTTTTAAAAAGCTGTTGAGTGCTGACAGGAAACCAATATGTTTCTGAAAGAACAGAAAACTTTCTAAATACAATAAAACACTACAATTCATAGCATATAATAGTTTCAACCATCATTCCACGTGCTTCAGGAAGTGTCCATAGCAGGTGCACAGGTGCTCGTCTTGAGGGGTGGCTCAGTGCAAAGTGTGCATATGTGCAGTCCTGGGATGCCACACAGCCACGGACTGCCAGAACCACATCATATTTGCTGAATCTGATTAAAATGTTATTTTTATCTATTTCTCGACAGAAAACGGTGTTGTCAAAATTTTCTCTACATCAATTATATTACCCTATAGTGAGTCAACACCAGCATTATTGAAACTTTTACTAGGAGCTGAAAGGAGAGGTAGAAGCTATTGAAATTTCAACAAAAATAGTGCATGTCTTTAGTCCCGGCACTTGGGAGTCAGAGGCATAAGCATAACCATAAGTTCCAGGACACTCTGAGACTACATAGTGAATTCCAGGTCAGCCTGGGCTAGAGCGAGACCCTAACTCAAAAAAACACAAAAAAATAAATAAATAAGAATAATAGTCATAACACGCTATTAAACTATCAGTGGAAAAAATAAATAGGGTTAAATGAATTTCTGTTTATTGAATGATATTAAATATCTTTGAAATTATGTTGAAGCTTAAAATATTTGAAATAAAATTAATTAAGTATACTGCCTAAATCTGTTACACCATTTTATCTACCATTTTATTATCGGGGCCAAGAAACCATTTCACAATAATGATTATATTTTGCTTCTTGGGATAGTTCCATTCATTGCAGAAATCTAAGCTAATAGAACAAGAAAAAGTAATATAAAATTAATTGGACAAAAATGAAGATTATCACAAGAACAACTCAGAAAGATAGCCATTCAGGAACACTTAGGAAATCGTAATGAACAAGTAGAACATTTTGTACAACTTGAATAAATTGATTCTTGGGTCAAACATAAATCAGATGGGATTAGCAAAAGACAAGCTAGACATTGCTTTAGTTCTTGGGAAGAAAGAAAGGGTTCCATATTTAAATTTTCTCAGTTCAGATAACATTCTTGTAGAATTGAATTACATTCTCCATCAAACAGGCATAAAATTAAAAAAAATTGAAATCAGGTATTCATGTGTAACACTTATTTATAACAGCAGAGCAAATACTGATTATAAACATGGATTTTGAGAGACTTGTTACATGGACCAAAGAAATACTGCTTTCCCTAATCTTAATATTTATTTTTGGATAACTTTGGGGCCATTTTATAGGACAAACATACATAAAATTTCTCCTTGGTGTTTTTTTTTCCATCCAGCCCTGTCATGTAACAGAATGTGAATGCTGATCTTAAATTTACATCTACTATGGTCAAAAGGAAGTATACAGTACATTTTATGTGTAATGCTTTCCTCATATAATCACATAGAATTAAACTGACATATTTCGAGCTTTTCAATGCATTCTTCAAATAGGTCCATAATGAAATAAAGAAGATAAAACGGTCTTTGAACAATAGTATTTAGTAGACAGGAACCAGGAAAAGGTGTGAATTACCAAGAAATGTGTCACTAATACATGACTCTTATTGAGAATATTGTTAAGTAAGATATTGAAGGAAAATAATCCAACAATGAAACTTTAGGGGCATGTTTTATGACTCAATTTACATTTGCCAGTATGCTTCTAGCCTTGGGATTGAACGCAGTATCATGTACACACAAATAGAAAAATGACTGAAAATCAAAGAATGTATAACCATATCAACACAGAAAGACAATTCTTTGATACATATTTTTTTCTTTTCTATTTCTACCTCTCTTTATTTATTTTAGGGGCATGTGTGTGTGGTACTAGAGGTTAAATCAATGGTCACATAATGACATTCTAGCTCTGAGCTATAGTTTGAATAAAAAAAAATCTTGATTTAAGGTCTCCCTAAATTTAACAGGTTGTAATTTAATTCCTCAGCAGAGCCGGAAAACTGCATGCTCTGACATGAGACCTACCTGACATTTCTAATGTAATACTATCTCTGATGGTTAAGTTTTGTTATGAACTTGACCATTTTAGTAATCTTTGGTGGGTCTCTGAGGATGTTCATAGAAAGGCAGTATGGTCAGGATATAGAGAAACTCAAGGAAGCTAGAAACGAACATCCCATCCTGGGAGGGCAGTATGGAAGGAAATTCGAGAGATATAGGAAGCCAACAAGTCTGGGATAGGTTTCTAAAAACCCCTGTTTAAGGCTATATAGAGGGGAAAGAAATCTTTCTCTTCCCCCTGCCTGTTTGCTCTTCTGTGTGTGTGGTGTTGGTGATGGCTTCTCTCTCTCTCTCTCTCTCTCTCTCTCTCTCTCTCTCTCTCTCTCTCTCTCTCTCTCTCTCTCTCTCTCTCTCTCTCTCTCTCTCTCCCTCCTTGGACGTGTGATAGGAGGGTAGCCTCTTTTACAATTACGGAATTTCCCATGTGTCTGTAGCTTCAATAAATCCTTTCCTCTCATAACTGGGCTTGGTTTGGAGGTTCATCCCAGCAATGTGTGATGACACCATCTCTCTATATTGTTTAGGCACTTATCAAACCCCATTTTTACTATGATGTATTTAGAAGCAGCAATGTGTCTAACATGAGACCATGGATTCTCAGCTGTTATATCATTTATAAGCCCCCAATTTAATTATAATTTGATGTCTTCCAGAATTCTGTAGCATCATCTTGAAGTGAAAGGAAAGATTCAGTAATTGGAAAATTGCACATTTTCTCTAGTCTCCATTTTTACTTCACGGAATACATGCATCCAAGGATCTACCTATATGGTGTGCAGGAAATCTTTCCCCTACTCTATGACAGGGATTTGTTTTCCTTGGTAAACATTTATGTCTTAATCTACACTGGAAATGATAATAGACAAATATAGATTCAACATATTTGTTACTAATATTAGAGGACAATATGTGTTCCTTCATTTACTACAATGTATTTAAACTACCACAACTTTGAACATTATAAGATAATATGTACTAACAGAGAGCTGGTATCTGAATAAATTTCATTAATTGTAATCTGTGTAGTCTCTTCACACATGATTTATGTACCAAAAATCCATACATGAAAACAGCTACTTGATCTTTGACAAAGGTGCCAATAAAGTACAGTGGAGAAAAGATGCCTTAGTCAGCCACATGCCACTGGGATGAATCTCCAAACCAGTCACAGTTATGGGATGAAAGGATTTATTGAAGCTACATATCCAGGTGAAGATCCATAATGGCAAATAATGCTGCCCACTTTCACAGGTCTAAGCAGAGAGAGGAAGTAGTGATCACCAACACCACATACACAACAGCAAACAGACAGGGGAAGAAGGAAGAGAAATTTCTTTTTCCTTTCTATATACTCTTAGGGTAGCGTTTTGCAACCCTTTCCCAGATTTGTGAGCTTCCTGAGTCTCTAAAATTTCCTTCCTTCACTGCCCACGTAGAAAGGGATGTTAATTTCCACATTCCCTGAGCCTCCTTACATCCTGACCCTATTGAGAGCCTGCCTTCCTGTGAACAATATCAAAGACCTACCAAAAATGATTAAAAAGATCAAGTTGACAAAAAAACCTAACCATCACAAAAGACAGTATCTTCAGCAAATGGTGCTGGACACATTGGATAACTACATTAAGAAAAATGAAACTAGACCCACTCCTCTCACCATGCCTAAATATCAACTGCAAGTGGATTAAAGACCTCAATATAAGATGAGAAACTCTTAAAAAAACTGGAAGAAAAAAATAGGGGTACTCTGCTATATTGGAGTGGGAAAAAATTTCCTGAACATTACCCCAGTAGCCTAGGAAATTAAACAGTCACTCAACCAATGAGATTTCATCAAGCTAAAAAGCATTTATAAAAACCTACCATAACCAGAGTGAACAGACTACCCTCAATGTGAGGGAAAAATCTTTGCCAGCTATGCCACTGCAAGAGGCACCATATTTACAAAGAAATAAAAAAAAATAAAATAAAATCAGAACTGAATAGGAAATTCTCAAAGGAAGAAATACAAATGGCTGACACTTAAGAAAATATTCAGCATCCTTAATCATCAGGGAAATACAAATGAAAATAGAGCCACCAATTGACCCAGGTATTCCTCTACTGGGCATCTACTCTAAGGACTCCTCTTTTCAATACAAGACATTTGCTCAACCATATTTATAGCTGCTTAATTTACAACAGCTAAGAAATGGAATCAGGCCAGTTCCCAGATGATTAGACCATACAGTGCTGGAAAGCCTTGCTTGAGCTGCTGGAGGAATATGGCCAACAAAGCTGTGAACAAGCAGAAGACACTGCTCTATGACAACATTCAGCATGACAAGATGTACCCAACTGTGCAATAGTGACACCCAGCCTGGGTGGGTAAACATTGGTTCTTTGATTGGCTAAGATATGGGCTCAGTGGTAGGAAACCCATAGCTGGAACTAGGAACAAAGTCAGAACTTTATGGAGACCAATAATCTGGACTCCAATGAGAAGTTTCCACCAACTTGGGCCTTAAGAGAAGAGAAACCCATCATAATCTCCCCAAACTAACAATGATCATCCCACTTAACCTCTGTTGATCTCTCTTTCCTTTGGATAATCTATTTTTCTTTTTCATAAGTCATTAAGAATCAAGGATAAACAAAATCTATCAACTAGAATGGAAGTGGTAGTTGACTCCCCAACAGGAGATAAAACACCCCTGAACATCAGCCAGGGACCAGGTGAAGCCACAGAGGAAGTGGTCAGAGGAGCAAGAGTGTTGCTTCCACTGCAAGCCTGAATACCTGCACCAAGGTGATGGAGAAAGACAGAAAAAACACTCAAAATGCACCAAAGGAAAGTTCCACAAACTGTTGAGACCTCAAAACTAAAACAGACTTAAAACATAACCATCGGGAATCAGGGAAATTTGTGGAAGAGGGTAGAAAGATTATAAGAGCCACAAAAGAGGAAGCAACATCCAGAGGCATTGCCTATTCCACACTGACTGACTGCTGTTCTCATGATTCATAACCCATAACCCAACGGAGGAGGGCACTCACTGGAATGGGGACAGGAAGAAGTCAAATGATCATACTAATTCTTCATCTGCCCATGCAAAGTTAAAATAAATTTTTAAAAAGTGACTTGTTCTCATATGTTAATGTGAATACACATTAACAAAATGAATTTCAAAAGAAGAATATATACTATAACTATTGCAATTATAAAAATAGTTTCAGGGGGCTGGAGAGATGGCTCAGTTAAGGCATTTGCCTCCAGTGCCTAAGGCCCCGTGTTCAAATCTCCATTTCCCACATATGCCAGACCCACAAGGTAGTGGTCCTGGTGTCTCTCTCTCTCTCTCTCTCTCTCTCTCTCTCTCTCTCTCTCTCTCTCTCTCTCTCTCTCTCTCTCTCTCTCTCTCTCTCTCTCTCTCCTGTAAAATAAATAAATAAAATATTAAAAAATTAAAAAATAATATAGTTTCATATTAATTTACTCATGTGTATGTGAAAAAATGAAAATGGAAAACTTTCTAATTGAGAGATCAAAACCTGCTGTGAATTCTGGTCACAGACTTTAAACTTGTTGGCAAAGATTAAGTGTGAGATTAGAGCATTTGTTGAACTGCAGTTCTCCTGCAGTGAGGTAACTTGATGCCATAAAGCACAATAGGACAAATATTGTTCATTTATGTCACCATAAAATGAACTTTACCATGGAACAATCAGCTCTCCTCAATATAATATCTCAACTTAACATTACTAATTGTATCACTATAAACCAACTTTATAGTGATATAAAGGGAAGAGATAATACTGTCTAGCTTTGGTATTAATGACTCAAATAAACACACCACTATATTCTCTGAGTATATCTCTTAAAATGTGATATGCAATGACCAGATAGAAAAAAAGCCATAATGGACAGTTATAACCCCCTGTACACCTATATAATGTTAGTGTGCAATTCTTTGAAACATTTCATGTTTATTCATTTAATAAGAAGCCAAGTTTATTTAAAATTAAATGACAATAACCACAGAAACCCAAGCAAAATATTTATGCTCAGAAGAAGAGAAAAGGTACACATCTTCCTTTAAGTCAATATTTATTTGATTGGAAAAAAGCCATGATAATTACTTATTGATTCAAAAATTGTTTAGTGCAATCCATTAAAATTTGTGTCAAAACAGAATATGAGCCATCAGCATGATGTCTAATTTCCACATACTTTCTAAAGTCCTCTCCACATGTAAACACAATTAAGTTCAGATTCATGCTTGAGCATCTAAAATGTGCTGGCCATTCGAATTTTCATACCCCTGTCTATAATGGAAATCAGTGATTCTTTCTTGCTTGTCTTCTCCATCATTTGTGAGCTGCAATTTTATTTCACTTTTTTCCATAAAATGGAAAGGTATTCTTCAATGCTACGTAGTTTGCATTTATATTTTTGTTAAACCTGAAGGACATTAGAAACTAATTTTATGGCAACTTTTACTAAGTCCTATTAGTTGCCAAGGCAATCACTATATCAATGTGGAAAAAAATACCATTCAAAAGTAAGACAAAACGCTGGAAAGATGGCCCAGCAGTTAAGGTGCTTGCCTGAAAAACCTAATAACCTGGGTTAAATTCCCCAGTACCCATATAAAGCAAGATGTACAAAGTAGTATATGCATCTGGGATTTGTTTGCAGAGGCCAGAAGCCATGTTTTGTCCATTCTCATTCTTTCTCTCCCCGCTCTCTGTCTCTGCTTGCACATAAATATATATAAAAAAAGACTGATCCCCAAAACACGACCCACATGGTGTGTTACAGGAGCTCTCTATTCATGCATTTACTCTGAAAAATGCTTATTTTACATAAAAGAAATGTACTCATTGCAAAAAATATATCTGGTTGATATTGACAGATGAATCATAGCTGTTATAAAAGTTAAATGACAGCCCTGATGGTCACTGAAGGAATTAGTAAGGTTTTATAAATATTTATCATTGCATGCCTATAAGTCTTAGCTAGGTGAGAAGCCAAGGATCAAGGAGGCTGCAGCTCACGTGTGAGAGAGAGCATGGAGTTCACAGTGCATGAGGGAAGGTCAGTGTGAAAGAGACAATTATATTAGGAGTTCTAATTCCACTTGCTGTTCAGGGAAAGTATTTCTGTGTGTTTAGCATCAATGCTGAAAGTTCAAGAAACTGTAAAATTTAATAAGGAAACGAACAAACGAAGATTCTCCAAGAATAAATAAAACACATAAATGAAAGAGCCCTCAGTTATCTAGATCTCCTTATGAATGAGTTATCAACATGCTTGGAACGTTCTGACCAATGGCATAGATAGCATTAGATGAGAATAAGGAGGGTTAGCCCAGGACCCCGTGGGATAGCCGTATAGAATATATTGACTATCTTAAGTTTGATAAAGACTTTTATAAAACATATGAGCAGAAGGAAAAAGTCAGAAAGAAGGCGATTGATGTTAGATACTATCAACAAAACAGCACCCTGGATGGTTCTATTTAAACAGTAATTTCAATTATTACCATACTTACCTGATAAGCCTTCAGTGGCCCCCTCTTGCTTCATGTAAAAACCAAAACACTTCAAATAAATTTGGAAACAGGTGATATGTCGTATTATTTCCTTTAGCCTCTTATTTCAGAGTCCAGAGTGCTAACCATTACACGATGGAACCTTGACCTCTTATTTCTCTATGTCTTATGTGTCTGGTCTTACAACGTCTTAATAACGATGAGTATCCTCCCATGTGTAGAACTTGAAGGGGGTATCTGGCAGAATTGTCATCTTCTAGGACATTTGAGACTAAAACCATCTCTGCTGTTAATCTAGGAGCATGTTATTTTCCACTGAAGGGTGTTTAAATGATAGCTTTTCATGAGTCTTATGAGGTTGGTGATTTTTAAGACTATTAAGGAAGTTAGAGAAATAACATGTCATCTTTATACAGTGGACCAATGAAGTCAACATGCTCTTTTATTTTTCTTCTACTATTATTTACTTAATTTTGATTTTATAATATCTGAAAACAGATTGAAAAATCAATATATGATATTCTATTTGGCAGCCAGGTTTAATGGGGTATGGTCAATCAAATCTTTGGACACTTTTATATTGGTTCACTCACATCTGTAGAGTTAAGTATAAACTACATGAATGCAATCATATTCTTATGGTCTTAATACTCTTATTTACAGCAATTATTTTTTCAGATTTTAGCAAAAACATCAGGTTTTGTAATGAGGTTAAACATTTTAGAGTAATAAAATCACAAATGTTATTACACAATCACTCACCTATGAAACCTTGGTATCTTCTTTCTTCCTTTCATCATAGCAAAATTTTAGCAAGAATTAATAATTTTATTCTCTCCAATAAATTCCAAACTTTCTTCTTCTTTATGCAAAGATCCTCAGAGTGAAGTTTCCCTCTGACAACTCCTACTAAAATCCAAGTCTTTTATCCAGTGTGCCTTTCGCTCCCATAATCCTGAAACTTTTCACAATCTCCCAGGAGCCCCACTGAGCTGCCTCTTCTAAGCTCCTACAATCTTCTTTTTACACATGAGTCTTGTTACTTTTAATTTTAACAAGAAGAAAAGAAGAAATATAAGGAATTAAAACCAGCATTATACAAATTTCAGAAAACTTGGTAAACCCTATTTTCTTCAGAAAATTGATCAACTTGTGACCTTTTATACCTGAGACAGACATTTTTTCCATGTTACCAAGTACATAGGCATATAAATTAGGCCTTACTGAGAATAAATTATCAAGAAATTTATTTTAAAATTCTTTGGTACACATATAGCTTAACTATACAGTAGAGATAAAAACTTTGCTAATTAATAAGGAGAAGTACCTGTTTATTTTACATAAAGAATTTAATTTTATCAGAGCATATGATATGCCAAACAGCACATCATCAATACGTGTATATTGTTATATATTTTCATTTTACAATTGTTAATGTGTAGTGTGGTACTTCCCATAACTATGTAGTTCAAAATGACAGAAATATGATAATAGTCATTTCATAAATTTCTCAAAATTAAGTGCAAGTGCAAATCCAAAATTAATTTATGTTTTATGAAATAAAGTCAGCAACTCATATATCAATATTTAAAATTAAATACAAAAAATAAAATCTAAAGATATGATAAATGCTAAGGTATGATAGTAGTGAAATATGAATTGTTTCTCTCCACAGTTAAATCATTGCATTTCTCCAAGAATAGTAAGCTTTATATGTAGAATAACAAGCATCCCGAATTCATTATATGGTTAATCTTCAATTATTTTTTTGATTATTTTCAAGCTCAAGAACCTTTTCCCACTGCTAAATTTTCCATGACCCAAATCAGTTGTCACGTGGGTTTGTGACCCACAATTTAAGAAGCTAGTTCCTACATAACATTTTCCTGGTGCTATAAATTGTTGTGTATTCTACATGTATTTCTTTTATTTGGAAGGACCAAAAAATGCTATTTGAGATTTTTATATTTCCATTAAGTAATATGTAAAACACACTTTAAATTAATAATTCCTGGAAATCAGACAACTTTAAGAAATACATCATAGGGAAGAGAGTATGGGTGATTATCTAGAAAGCCGGATGGCAAACTGGTTGCTTCAAATCTAAAAATGCATAGAAGATAAATAAAAATATTAAAAGGGAATAGCTCCGTAGTTAAAGATGCCTGCTTACAAAGCCTGCTGTTCCCTAGCAGTCAAATAAAGCCAGACCCATTCACCACCTGTAGTTCAATTGCAATGGCAAGAAACCCTGGCATACCCATTCTCATTCTCTCTCTCTCTCTCTCTCTCTCTCTCTCTCTCTCTCTCTCTCACACACACACACACACACACACACACATTGACTTAGTCTGCTTGCAAATAAAAACATATATTTTAAAATGCATAGAAGTTGATTAATTATACAAATGTGAATAATACATCACACACACACACACACACACACACACACACACACACACAAATGCTCAAATCCTTTATCCTAAAGTGACTGTATATGAGCGCAAGGAAGGTTTATAATTACTCTTTACTCATCAATAGGTATTTTCAAGGTTTTAAAAGAAACTTTATTACTATTTTGAACATGTTCATTACAAGAAACGAAAACACAAAAAGCACAAAGCAATTATCTAATCTTATAGTTTGTTTGGATATATACCCCTGGACCTTGCACCCACAGCATTCCATTTGGTAAAAGAGACTAGACTGTAATATGCAGCATGCTTTTCCTCGCACTGTGAATATTCATCAACTCTAAAACGTTCAACTATGTTAATATTTTGATAACTAAGAATGCCCTACATATCTCAAACTGTTAGACAGAATTGTAATCCTATCATCCTTGGCAAAAAAAATCACAGAATACAAAAATGGCAACAGGCCTCTAGATGGAATGATCGGCAGGGCAGTGATTAAGTCTGCATTCCCGAATGCTGAATTTAAAACCAATTATAAAACAAAAAACACATTAAGCATAGTATTTCTAGAGTTTCTCAGAGCTAACATACTGCACATTGTTAAGAAGGTGTGTCCCCACTGAACTAAGGATTCCCACAGACTGGCCAGGGTGCACCTGCACCCTGGCTCCATCACAGTCAGTCTGCACACACCTGAGCCCTCCCCCTGAAGCTCCCTTCTGGACCTCTGCAGCCAGCCTAGTGATCATGTCCTGACCCCTATCCCCAGGTAGGATAACAAGGTCATGCTCAGGTGGCATATTTGGCTTCCATTGTAATGTATTTACAAATCAGCTACTTCAGTAATATTTTCTTACCCTACATTTTCACTTCACGACTTGTGTAAAAAGCATAGATATGGAATAATGAGCTCTGCACACAATAAGCACATACTTTAAAAAAACTTCACATGTAGAACTATGGTTATAACTAGATGATGAGGTACTAGTCCTTCCCTCATTGGCCTCTCCTCCCTCCACGCCACCAGTGACTTAAGTTCACGATGGTTTAAAAACTCCAAAAAAACATTTCCTCCTAAAAATGAACAGGACATTTATAGAGGACTTTGTATTTCAAACAGGACTTATTCTTCAAGACCCAGTAATTTTATAATGTTAACTAAAATACTATGTGTGTGTGTGTGTGTGTGTGTGTGTGTGTGTGTGTGTGTGTGGAGACTAAACAACCTGACCCAGAATGCTCTCTGTACAGTTCCTTCTCTCACCTAACACCACCCAGTGAACCCCTAGAATCTGCCCAAGACATCAAGTTTAACCATTCCATCCTGGAACACAATCATTTCTGTGACATAACAATGCACTGTGAACGTCTAGAGAACTGTTTCCAGGAAGGACTCCTGTCTCCACTCTCAGCACTGGCAAACTGCATGCTCCCAACGAAAGATGGAACCACAGTGTCTTCCAGGAGCATTCTGATCTTGGACCCTCTCCATCTCTTCAACCCTGTGGCGGGTGATGGAGAGCCCAGCCCTGTATGACCTCAGGTGGAGTGGTCAGTGGGCCTTCGACAATGACAATGCTAAGTACTTTTTATTCTGAAATATCTAGTCTTTCTAAATGTTCTGAAATCCCAGACATATTTTATAAGTAGAATAGCAAAGTAACACATTTTATAAATACATTTTTGTTAAAATTCATATGAACTGTTGTTTTGAGGGGACTGGCCAAAGCCAGTTGTACTCATTGTATTTGTGGCCTGGTTCTGGGAAGAAAGGGGACAGTTTTAAGCTGATGTGCTCACAGTGAGAGAGAGGAATGAATCTTAGTCCTGTTCTGTTTTACTGTGTTGTGTCCATAGTGCCCATAAAGGACAAAGCAGTCCTAATTCACATCCAGTCTCTAGATGTCAAACTCTGTTTTCCCAGGCTAGCTTTAAGCATGTTTAAGCAAAGACGACCAGTATGTGGAAAAAAAGTGGTTAGGAAATGAATACACTTTTGTTAGGAAAATATCACTTTTAAATGAATTTTAGCAATATATATATATATATATATATATATATATATATATATATATATATATATATATATATATATATATATTGCTAAAATTCATCAGTGGGTTTGAGTTGAGTGCAAGGTGACAAAATCCATACAGGGAAATGTGTTCCCAGTAAATCTATCTAATTATTACCTCAAATTAATTATATAAATTGGGTACTAAATGAATCTATCAATGTTCAGCCTCTTCAATTTCATGTTTCATTGATTTTAATTGATATTGCAAAATATGATGGATATTAACTGCTATTATTAGGAATTAAGCTAGTATTGCAAACAGTTGGGAAAATTGGGAGGGAAATCCAAGCGAAAAAATCAGACTCCATCTTCTTTGTCAGAATGCATCCTGAGGCATCAATGTTTCAATGATTTTTCTTTGTCTTTTGAATCCTATCATTTTGAAATTCCACCAGGATAAAATTTGCTGTATTTTTCATTCATATGTTGAAATAATCACCAGGTTTCTGTCAATCAGAATACTCCTTTGGTGTTTGGTGGCACACATTTTTATTCTTTAATTTCTTTCATTATTTCACAGTTTTAAAGACAGACTGTTTTCCCACGGTAGCTTGAAGTGGGCAATGTAGCAAGGATGGTCTTGAACTTCTGATTTTCCTGTCTCCCCCTGCAGAGCTCTGTGATTGCATGTGTGAGTCATCATTTTCAGTTTACATGAACCTGGGGATCCAATCCCAGGCTTTGCACATGCCATACAAGCATTCTATCAATTGCACTACACTCTTGGTTCCCCTCTCTCTTAGCATTTTTTGAACTTCTTTTAAATGGATGTCATTTTCCTAAATATAGAGTGGTAATAAAATACTGCTAAAATAGAATCATCTTCATTAAACATAAAAAAAAGTTCTCAGCATCCATAGTTGCCTGTCATGGTTTGATCCAGGTGTCCCCCACAAACAAATGAATGTGCTCTGATACATCAATCCTTAGCTGATGGCAGTTTGGGTTTTACAATCTCAATGAAGGCGTGTTGTTGGGGGTGGGTTTATGGGGGTTATAAGCCAGCTTCCCGTTGCCAGTATTTGGCACACCTTCCTGCCACTGTTTCCAGTGCTGTGGCAGAGGTGATGTCCACCCCTCTGCTCATGCCATCGTTTTCCCTGCCAGGATGGAGTCTCCCCTCAAGTCCTTAAGCCTAATAAACCCATTTCTCCAAAATCCACTTTTGTTTGGGTTCTTTCTGTTCAGCAACTAGAAGTCTGACCACAACATTGCCTTCAGCGTTTTTCCCAGCTCTGAGCCAGAAGTAACCATGGCCCTCAGCATGGGAAACTGGTGAGTGATGAAATAGTAGTAGAACTCATAGAGAAGAACTTGGAGACCCCTTCCTGCAATAATGGCTTTCTTCTAGATGGCTTCCCTGGGACTGTCAGGCAGGCTGAAATGCTTGATGACCTCATGGAGAAGAGGAAAGAGAAGCTTGATTCTGTGATTGAGTTCCGCATCCCAGACTCCCTGCTGATCTGGAGCATCACTGGAAGGCTGATTCACCCCAAGAGTGGCTGGTCCTACCACGAGGAGTTCAACCCTCCAAAAGAGCCCATGAAAGATGACATTACTGGGGTCCTTTGATCAGATGACAAGGAAGGCCTTGAAGATCCTGCATTCCAGACCCTGATGTCCTGTTCCCGAGCATCCTAGCAGCCTTCTCCAAAGCCACATCCCAGTAACAGAAGGCCAGGTGAGACAGCACCACTGCTCATCTCCCCATGGCGAGATCCCTGCTCTTAGGTGCTGGGCAGAGGGAAAGGGTGGTCAGGGGAGGAAGGATGGAGAAGGGAGGGTGCTGAGGGGCTCTGCAGAAGCATTTGGAAGAACAGCAGTGTTGTAGTGAGTGGGATTTTGTAAATTTAGGTGGGAGTTTTTAAAGTATCAGCAAAAGAGAGGTTATTTAAAAAAAACTGTGATTGGAAGGTGTGGGTACAAATAGGAAGATACAGTATCATTTCTAAGCAATCAGGCTTTCATTTACTCTGGACTGGTGACAGTATTTTAAAGCCAATGATCTTAAGACCTCAGCTTTTATCTTAACCTCATGGAGTACCAGGCCAAGAATCTAGAAGTCTGCTGTGGTCCCAACTGTCCTACAGCTTGGAACAGAGCATGTGACCTATGTGGTTCCCCATACCATATGACTAAAATATCATCTTCACATCTGAAAGAGATCAGAGTGTGATGTCATGGAAGGTGGCTCATCAAATCAAGACAGTAGCAGTCCAGGGAGTCACACCACAGTCCTACCTAGCCTTGCCTTCTGTCATCCATGGTTTGTGAAGGGACCATTCTAATTAAATGAGCAAGGGATGGGGGTGTGGTTCTGTGGCACATGCTTGCCTAGCATTGCAAGACCATGAGTTCAATCCCCAGCACTGAAGGAAAAAAAAAGTTAAAATTAATGATTAAGCGTCCTAAGATCTGTCATCCAAAGATTGTCCCTTCCATCCTCAAACTCATGACTGGGATCCCTTGACAGCACTGTGATGCATCATTTTCAGTGAGGTACCTTTCTTAGCTAATAAAATGCTGCCTTGTTTGGCCTCTAAATCAATAAAGTATGTTTAAAATGTGAACATAAATAAAAAAGAAAAAGTTCTCTTAGAGAATAAACATACCTGGAGTTCAGAAATAATTTTATAGATACCATACATATTTTAAAATACAGATACTTAAAAGCTCGATCTGAATGATATTAACAAATTAATTTGTAGGATTCCCTAAAGAATTGACTCTAAATTAGCAATAAATGAGTAATTATATAAATATGTTCACATTATTCTCCCCAGTATGGAACCTAACCCAAATGCTTTTCAAATTTATATGACTTAGAGAAATAGAGAAATATTGACTGAAGATTCCCAGTTGAATAAAGTGATTGACCTTCTGTCTTACTATCACCAACCACAGATGCATTTTTAAAAAGTTTTATTTATTTGCAACAGAGAGGGAGAGAAATAATGACAATCGGTATAGCAGGAATTATTGCCACTGCAAACAAACTACAATCACATGCACCACTTTTTGCACAGGGCTTTATGTGGGTCATGGGGAAATGAACCCAGGTACTGGGAAATCAAACCATGTCTGCAAGCTTTGTGAAAGAGTGTTTTTAACCATTGAGCCATCTTCCAGGCCACCACAAGATGCATTTTTAATACTTGGATTTACCACTCAATGCAATTGGTCAATTCTCTTTATTAGGAATTTTAATTCCTTTTCTAATATAATTAATATTAAAAATTATATATATATACACACAATCTATACATTGAACTTATTTAGGGTTTTGCTTTAATGTGCTCAAAAGTTACATGTACTCTGACAGAGCTTACAGAAAAATAACCATATAGTAGATAGATTTGCTAAATTGGTCCCACATGTTGAATTGTGAAGAAATTTTGGCTAACTAACGGGAAAAGTTCACCCTGGCCAGTTCAATCACTATAAGCTCAACAGCAGGAAATATCTTTTTGAGAGACTGAGTCAGGACCGGGCTGAGTACTAGGATATCCAGGATCCCTTGACACAAGTACTAATACAGACAGCCCACGGAGGAGGATATCCAACTGATCAGGGATGCAGAGGGAGGGGGGAATTGGGGAATTTGGGATAACAATGCATTGTTTGCCCACTAAATAATATAACTCAATATGGACAATAAATATATATTTAAAAAAATTTTGAGGCAAGCTTGGGCTTCACATCAGATTCAAGGCAGCTGCACTGCCGAGTAAAACTATTTTCTAAAGAGAAAAGATGAGCAGAGCAAGTGAACATATCTATTCATAGGAAAACTAGATTAAGTAATTTGTTCTACATTTTACAGTAGCTTTAAAAATATAGCCCATTATTATTTATGAAGTGATAGAGCAACATGAAATATTACTATTTTTCTTCAAACTGTCACATATACTCACAATCCTCATTACCAAATCATGAGAACTAACACAGCTGTTTGAGTCTGCATTAAAGTGATTAGGTTCAAATGTGATTCACATTTGTGAAACATAAGAGATTTTTCTCTCCTATGAGTGAACTTTTTCATCTACTTTAATTTTGTTTGAGGTATGTCCTGATGAAACTCAAACTTACAATGATTTTTTTTAAATCTAATACATATTATCCCTTCGCCCTGGTCCCCTTACCCAGGGGACTCTCCTCAGTGGGGATTTGGAATACACTGTAGGATAGTGGGGGATCACACCTCAGGGCATCCCTTCCCACTTTGTGGCTCTTACAATCTTATTACCCCCTTGAGCTATGGCAGGCCTGTTGGTTTATGATTTGTTGTTGGGTTCTTTGTAGCCCCTGGATTTCTGCTTTGATAGATTTTGATTGATCACAGTGTCTGTCCACCAACACCCTGGAGCTGGTTGTCAGTCTAGCAGAAACAGTAGTATTCATGTCGTTGCTTCTTCTGCACAAGGAACTCTAGAGATGGTTTTAATTTCCAACTACCATAACATAGGTAATCATTAGAAATAATTTGATCTTGGCTTGACGAATTCAACATGTTCATGTATGGTTAAATATTCTCATCACACATGTACATGCATGCCAGAGACAGTATAAGTTATGCTTGCATTTATAAAATGCCATTTATTCATAATGCAACTATGCTTATATTTCTAAATTATAACCATTCCTTTAACTTGCATTTCTAGTCATAGCTTTATTCTTATAGGAAATCCACTTCTTCTAAGAAGTTTTCCTTTACCTGCCTGCACATATGCTAATAAAGTTTCTATCAGATCATGTTATTTTTGATACTTTCCAGAAATGAGCAAGAGGCATCCTGCCTAACCAGCAGACTGCATATCAAAGGACCCAATTCTGCTGACAAGCTCCGTACTATCAGAACTGCTACTTGTCATTGGTCATATCTACTCAGATATGAAGAACAAGTGCTAAAATCACAACTTGGAATTCAGTATAAAAAAGAGGAAATGCAGACAACATTATTGTTTTATTTGCCTTCTCTAAGAAAGGATACATATATATATATATATATATATATATATATATATATATATATATATATATATGCAGCCCAGTCCAAAATCTATAATTAAAATGACATAGGTGTATCAAAGCAGATTTCATAAGCACTGAAAAGCAGCTAATTGTAGCTTAAAGGGCTGAAAATGCCAAATTAATTCCAGCCAAGGTGCATTTTAAAAGTCACATTTACTGAGAAAAAGGTAAACTTGCTGAATGCACTTGAGAAAGCAAACGTTATTTTAAGCATCAGGAACTGAAAGTACAGGGAACTAATAACCATGTGTTTGGAGCTTTAATGTCTGTAATTACAAAGGTTGGAAACATTAATGTTGATAATGGTCTTCCAGAAAGAGAAGGGCTCGTCCCTAACTAGTAATCATTTTCAGGTAAATTCCTGGCACCAATCATTACCCTCATCCTGAATGAAGTATCTCAGAAGATTCCTAAGTGTAAGTAAATTTTCTGCAACAAAACAAACTCAAATTTTATTTTCTTAAAGTCACTGGAAAAGGTATATTTCATATATCAAACACAATTATGTTAAAATTTGCAAAACTTGTCACATGGACTAACAATATTTAGTTGTAAATTGTGTGTGTGTGTGTGTGTGTGTGTGTGTGTGTGTGTGTGTGTGTGTGTGTGCATGCTTGGGCCTATCTATGTGTTTGTAGCATAACCTTAAAATCTCTAGTAGTTATTATTTCCTAAATGTTAATCATACAATTAGTTCAGAAAAACAATGATATGATGGATTTATTACATAGATATTGTCAAGCCGATAAATACAATTCTTGGAATTCTGGATGAAATTCTCATTTTGATGAGAAGTTGGGGGTTCATCTATGTTTCCTCATATTGCAGATTTTCATTTTTTGACACTGAGTAGTTTTCATTTGTTGACAGTGTATCACAATCTGTGTTTTCATTCCTCTGCTAATGAACATGTGAGGTCTTCCTATGTCTCAGCCATTGTGACTCACAGACAATGAAAGTGCTCAGTGAAATAAAGTCCTTGTAGGACTAAACTGCAAATTTCTGCTTAGTTGCCTAAAACACTTGAAATCCTAGGTAATGGAGCTTACAAAAAAGTGGAGGAAGGGGAACAGGAAAATCCACTGAATAAGGGGATAGATTTAGGAGACAGACACACAACGTGGTGTTCATCAGTCAGAATTCCATAGTGCAAGCTTCACAACCTGGTGATGGTAGAGCTCAGATTTTGAAAAAAATAGTAAATATAAAAAAACCTGAAAAATAAACGTTAACCAATATACTGAAGAATGATAAACTTTAAAACGAAATAACATCAAATCAATGTGAGGCCTTAATGTGAGTGTAACTGTGTTAGTGTATGTCTGTTATATTGATACAAACATTGGTACCAAGAGCCTTAATTCATATTAACATTCATAAATTTCATATTTACTCTTTGCTCTTATGTCTCTTATTGGTGATAGAAAGTAAAGAAGAGAAGAGAAGATGATAGAATGGAAGAAAGGCATTAACTTTTGTTTCATGTGATAAAAAGACTTTAAGACTGGATAGGAGTGGAAATACATTGAATCTCAGTGAGTGTTCATTGTCAGTTAGGTGACAGTCACCTTTTAAAAATTATTTAAGAACACTGAAATTTGAAATTTGTAATTTAATTTTTGTATTAAATTAGATTCTTCTTTCAAATATCTTGAACGTGAAAATATGTCATCTGTTCTTTAACTTAAGACACTGGCTTGCCCATGTTGGGCAGACAAAATAGTTCTGTTTTTCTGGAGATACACTCTCGTCCTCAGAGAAGTCACCCACCTCTCAGTGTTCTCTGTTTGTGGAAGTTTATCATGTTGAGCAAAACAAATGAGTCACAGTGATTTCCCCTGAGCCACAGCAGCTTCAAATCTCTGAACAGATTCTTCTCTACAGTAGATAGAATTAGCACATAACTACTTTAAGAAAAGGAAAGCAGCTAGGCTTAGAGGCCGGGGCTTTTATTCCCAGCACTCAGGAGGCAGAGGTAAGAGGATTTCTGTGGGTTTGAGGGGGGTATGTCTCTGGATATTCTCCGCACCATGACCCTTACACTCTTTTCACCCCCTCTTCTTCTTAGTTTCCTGAGTCATGGTGGGTGAGATTTAAGACTGTTTTATTGTTGAGATCTTAAAGGTCTCTGTATTACTACCTTAGGTCTTGTTGGAAATCATTGGGATCTGTCACACTGACTTATCCTGGGTTGACTGGTTAGCTGTTCTGATAGATCTCTTGCTACCCCCTCACTCTCTCAAGGGTTTTATTTGGGGTCATTTATATGGTAAGCCTGGGGTGGTTCATCTCTTACCAGGATGTTAGCCCTCCACATGTAGCTCTTTGGTGGAGTTGGAATGACCTGGGCTGTCTCACTGCCTTCTGAAAAAAAACAAACAGGATCTCCATCGGAGAGTGAGGTCAGTATGGGTTAAATACGACACACATTTCTAATTTGGCGAGATTCTATTGGGATTAGCCTCTCTGTAGTTCTCTAGTAATGGGAGTTTCTCCTTGGGGAGAGACCCATAGAGACCCAGAACTGTATCCAGGCCCCAGATGCTAGCATATGCAGTGCTGGAATGTGCTGCATAGCTGCCAGGTGAGATTGGTCGATAATATTTGGAGAAAGAAGAAACCACTGATATACAATGCTGACTATTGCCATGAAAAGGCTGAGCACACTCCCTCCTTGGAGAGATCATCAAGCCAAGAAGTGACCACTTGTGCAATAGAGGCGCCATAACCTGGGGGGTGGGTAGTCAACTGCTTTCAAATTGGCCAATAAATCCACTCAGTGTTAAGGAGTCCTTAAATGGAATTGGAACTCAGGATACATGTACATTTTTACAGTTAACACTTATAATAAATAAATATCAAAGGCTCAGATCCATTATGGAAGAGATGGCAGAAAAAAAAATTAAGAGTCAAACGAAGGGTAGACTCATTACATTGCTGTCTTTCAAACACGAAATGGCCTTGATACTGATGACTTCACAGTGGTTGAAGCCACCTACACAAGACCTGTATAATAGGAGAAAAAATGATGACATCAAGATAGATGAGAGACTAGTAAGAAAGAAAAGATTCAATGGAAGGTGAGTTTTGGCGAGGAAAAATTAGAGTAACGTGAAGGAGATACTATGGCTTCCTGTCTGTACTTATGGAAGTTGTCAACAAAAAGTTAAATAAATAATCAATAAGAACAAATACCATTCATGCAATTTTCACTTGTAATTTATGGATCAATTTGTTCTTCTTTCTTCCTACTAAATTTCCACCTGTGGGTAAAGTCAGGAGTACACAGAGCTTGCCACGTATTAGACACTTTCTACCTTTCCATGTTAAATTTCATTTGATTATGTTTATACACAACCTATCACAGATACACAATAAGAATTGATATACCACTGTACAATTTTTTTAACTAATAGCTTTATTTCATACAATAGTCCATGGAACATCATGGTGAAAATAGTTTTGCCTTGCAGGATTGGAGTGGTTTAACCAATGAACAACCTTGTATAATAATCCCACTGATAGGTACTTGTTGATATTGTTTGGTGATCTATAAATCATATCTCAGTGCCCTTAAGGCACAAGATGTTTCCTGTCATATGCCTCTCAGCTTTCTTTCTAGAATACTGAAATTGAAAGGAAGGATTTGTACAAAAACTCTTTGGTTAGGGGAATACTATGCCAGTCCCATGTAAACACTAAGAACAGAAAATGCACAATCCAAATTAAAAAGAATTTGATACATGATATGCCATCATTTTTGTTAAAAAAAAAAAAAAAAACTTAAAATCCCATCATAGCAGAGAATATTTAACAAACCCTGGCCAGTGGCCTTAGTGGATGTTTCTTTGAGAAAGCACCTGGTTTGTTTCAGGCTGATTATATTTCTTTCCTAGAACCAAGTTCAATCACAATGGTCAGAGTTTCAAAGCCTGGTGGGCTTTATGCCTGTTTGAAAAATTAAACCAAAAATCCTATGGTCTTTCAAGGATCTAAGCAAGAAAAATAATCCCCAATGGTGAGTACAGACATGCAGGAAACACACACATCTCCACCTGCTGGTTTTCCACAAAACTTATGAATGATAGACTTGTATTTGTAGATTTAAGTTTTCTGAGAAAAACTTAGAAAGTCTGTTTGTATGTTTAGAATATACATTTAAGACTATTTTGTGTCTTAAATCAAAATATAAATGCACTGCTAACTGTGAATCAAAAATGAAAATTTAATAGTTAAGTGATACTATATAGTCTATCACAAAATCACAAATACATCTAATTAAAATTAAAATGGAAATTTCCAGTTTATGCTCAAGAATTATATAAAAGTGTTTGAAGAAAATGTAGCATCCTAACTACGAAGTGGAAAATTATGTTTTTCCTTTAGTTTAGACAAAAATGATAATGTTGAGAAACATTGCCATTTATAGGTGCACTTGTAATAGGACTTCAAGGACACTTCCCATAGCAGGTCATTACTGCTAAATAGAGCCCACTTATCCATGGTCTAGTCTCTACTATACTATGCTATAGAGTGTTTGTTATTTGACTGAAACTATTAATACACCCAATGCAGATTACAAAGGAAGGACAAAGATTCCAAAAGCTTATTTGGCTTTGTAGAATGTGAATCTAACTGTTATGAACAATCAAGTATATTTTAGTTCATTGCAAATGCTGTGTGAATTTATTAACCTTTCAGTATAGCACAAACCATAGATTTGGGATTCATGTTCCAAAAATAACTTCCCCAACACTCATTTTTTGTTATTGCAATGTTATTTAAATCATTTGAGGAGTTCTGTTAAATAAAGAAAAAAATCTCAAGTATATTTTTAAATTTTCTCTTCACAGATAAGTTCCCGGCTGTGGAAGCCTGTATCTGAGACACCTCAGAGAGCATGGCTTAGAGAACAAGACAGACCCAACAGCAAGAATGACCACCAAAAGCCAGGACCCACCTTATAAAGACTCACTAGACCTGAAAATAGCACCACATATGACCTAGATGTGTCCTTCCTAGGACTATATCCAAAACAATTTCTATTCTAACACAGAGATGAGACTTATCTATATTATTGCTCTGTTTACCATAACAAGGAAACAAAATCACCCATATGCCCATAACTGATGAAGAGATCATGGAAATGTGGTACATATAAACAATGGTATTTTATTCATCCATAAAATTAAATTATGTAACTTGAAGGAAAACGATGGAATGTGAAAATATCATATATTTTTATCATGTACTTTACTGAATGAACAAATTGTATATTAATCATATTCCCTTCACCCTCACCCCATTCTCCTGAGGGCACTCTTACGTGGAGTTTCTAGTACTCACCATGGGGTTCTGAATGCATCAATCAGTATGGGTTGTGGAGAGGAAAATGTCTCAGAATACCCCTTCCCAACCTGTGGCTTTTAACAATATTTCTACCCACACTTCTGCAATGTTCCCGAGTTTTGTTTGGTGTGTTTTACCTACTTTAGTGTTGAGCTCTCTAACACCTTCGGATTTCTGCTTGGGTGAGTTCTACATATCCTCAGTGTCTATCTCACCTACCTGAAGCTGGTGGTCTGGCTAGCAGTCAGAGTGGCACTCAGGTTTATTAGCTAAACTGGGGTGATCCACTCTCAGAAAGTCAGACACCTCGTGTTCTCTCTCATCAGTAGACCCTAGCTTCTATTATTTAAATACCTATTTATGCATGAATGAATGATTGTAGAAAGCAGGAAAGTAGAAATATGTCTATGAGAAAAGGAAAGGATGCTGTAATGGTGATAGCATGCATCATAGATCACATGTCTTATGTAGATGGCAGGAGATTGAAGAACAGTGTGGAAGTGGGGGTGGGGGCAGGGATAGGGAAGAGAGGAGAGATGGGGGAGGTGGCCAACCTAAACTGTGTATGAAAATGTAAGATTTTTTAGCTAACTTAACATAAAAATACTATACTGATCACATTAATATGTATAATTCATGCTAGTCAAAAGACATACTTATAAAATAGTTCCATAACTGGGAACTGAACATTTGAAATATAAGCCTCTGGGGGCATTTCAGAAGAAATTTGTAACACCCTCTTTCATGTTGCCACTGTAAAAGAGTCTTCTGTACACACTCAAATACATTAAACAAATTTTCATCATTATTTGTTGCAAATTAAGTTCCTACAATGACCAAGATACTTTCAAGTGGTGACCAACATTAAACATATATTTATAGTAAGATCAACACCATATATCCATTGTGAGGTCTCACTTTTCCTCAAGCCTAAAGTGGAACTTTCTAGAATCTACATAAGGCATGTTATCACACAGATTGTAGGCAGAAGCAGTGGTAAAAAAAAAAAAAATCCAGATCCCTTCTGTTGAGGCAGAGATTAAAGAACTTTGTATCAATGGACTTTGATGACATTTTCTGCATCTTTTGATGATGTTGCTTTAGGATGTATTATTAAATAAATGTGTTTTTATGCCACCTTATGAGGATTTATTGTTGTATATAAGCCAATTTTAACTGAATTGTTTAAAATCTGAGTTATTACCATAGAAAATACACATATAGGCCCAGAAGAAAAAGGTTTTTTTTTTTGTTTGTTTGTTTGTTCCTGTTGTTTTTTAAATCATCAGTATTATTGAGTGTGAAGGGATCTGAAACCAAAAATTTAGACCCAATTGTAATAGACCTTTTGGGGTTGCTTCTCATTCTATTTAAAATATCCATTTGCTGTGTTTGCAAGAGACTTTTTAACCATGTGTTTCTGATCTGTTTTAAAATGTCAGATCCTGGAAGAAGCCACTCCTGTTAAAACTAAATCCCTCATTAATACCATCACCAGACTGCTATACTTTCATTTTTATCATTTTTGTTGCTTTTTTTTTGTTGTTTTTTGAGGTAGTGTCACACTGTATCCCAGTCTGAAATAGAATTTTCTATGTAGTCTCAGCTGGCCTCAAACTAATGGTGATCATCATATCTCTGCCTCCCAAGTGCTGGGATTAGAGGTGTGTGCCACCACACCTACCTTTATAGCTTCTTAAAAGTATTTGAAGGATTTTTATATTTCTTAATTAGAATATCATGGGTGTGGGGCACACACCTTTAAATCCAGCACTCAGAAGGCTGAGGTAGGAATGTCACTGTGAGTTCAAGGCCATCATGTGATAAACAGGTGTTTCCAGATCAGTTTGGATTAGAATGAGACACAGATACAAAAACAATAAAACAACAAAAATAAACAAAATGCTTATAATTATTTTATTGCTCATCTGCTCTAGAAGAAACCCCTTGATTCATAAGAATGTTTTTCCTCAATGTTGAAACAAAATAACAGATTTTCAAGTCAGAAACATAGAGAAAACGTAAAAAAATCAACTGTAATGGGCGAACCAAGGATGTACACACTGAAGGTTGCTCCCTGGGAATCTCACAGCCACGTGGCAAGTGCCTTCTCTGAGCCATGGTAGTGCATTAGCCAGGCCTTTGAGCAACCTGTGACTGGGACCATTGTTTGTATGATGCTATGTTATACACAAAAGCATTATGTGGTTTTCAGGGCACTCCCCAGGGAGCTCTATATTCTAGATGTCTTCATAAGCCATTTCATAAAGGGACATCCAACTAACATTATTGCAAATGCTCTCTTTATTTCAAATTATTGCTAGTCTTTTATGGAGTCTCCTAATCAACACGTGTATGAGGAAATTAAATTAGGCTCTCACTTCACTGGCCTGTGGCTTCACTTTGAAAAACAGTACAAAGAATGAATTCAAAAGCCCCATCATGTAGATAAATGCCCTTAACACAGTGAATATAAACAGATAAAAGATAGACAACTTACTGGAAATCATTTTCATGGACTTTTCTTATTTCATTATGGAATGTAGCATGATCTATACCCCTTCAAACAAGCCATGGGGCTATTCACGCAACAATACAGTGAACAACCTTGCACACTCACCTTCAGACATTTGACTTTTTCCTTCCTTGAGTAAAAGTCTCAGAAGTAGGATTCTGTATGAAAAAAAAATAAAGGAAAAAAGGAGATATTGGGTACTATTACTAAAAATACACAACATGCATGAGAATTCACAAAGCCAGCAACTAGATATGTATCATCTCTTTTGGAATAAAACAAATACTTTTTACATTTATTCTCAAGTTAGGATACCAGAGTACAAACTTTTTTTTCCAGATTTTTTAAATTGGCTATTGATATGTTCCATTTATTTATATTGTTTCTCTATTTTTCAATGAATTAATTTTGGTATAAGCAATATGTTGTGTGATTGTGTTCATGTGTGGGAATGGGCGTGCACATCCCTTGACAACATGAATGGATATCTCAGAGAACTTCATGCTTCACTTTCTGTCTGGTTTGAGGGGAGGCCCTCATTGATGTTTATGGCTGCATTCAACAGATAGAAACATCTAGATTAACCTTCCTTTTCACCATGTGGGCACAAGGATTATTGACCCCCACAACAGTGTCATGCTTTCGTGTCAGTTCTGTGGATTTGAACCCAAAGTCTCAGGAGGAACTTTCTCCACTGAGCCATCTCCATAGACTTCCATGTTTATTATTATGTGATCTAACCACTAAGTGCCCTAATGAACCGGTATCTAATTTAGACATTTATACACATCCTCACAACATAGGCACACAACCTTCATTGCATGATCACAGTAGGCATATCACTATTGTTATGGGTAGGCTATCATTTCACTCCAAATTCTCCAATGATAACATCACAGAAGTAGTTTGGTTCTCAGATCATTTTCTCTTCTCAAAAGTATTTTTCTTATAATTTTTCAGAAATTGTCTCAGTTCTTGTAGAGCATAAAGAAAAAGAAACAAAGTCATCAATCCAATTATATTCAGTCATACAGAGGTAGTTTTATTATGTAAAGTAGTGTAATACGCTAGGATGTCGGTGGTCATAAACTAAAAATGAAAACATCATCAACTAAATGAAAATTTGTTTTACAAAATTAATTTGGATCAATCAATCACAGCCTGTCCATATGATGAATTTGAGAACAGTTTCAAAAGTTTTCAAAATGCACAGCATGAAAATTCCATAAATTCAGTGAGGACTATTGTTTCACGTAGGTGTCTTAAATAATTCATTTGCCTTAAATAGAAAATGCAAGTGTGCACATCAACACATGAAATTCCATGTGCACAAATAAGTGTTGCATGTAAAAATATTTTATACCATAAATAATTACATAAATAAACTTTTGTATCAGTTTTATAAAATTTTTAGAAATCTAAACACAAGCTAAAGCCAAACACGCCGTGCACTAAAAAAAGGTGAATCAGATTCCAATATGAATAACAATATTAATTTTCTGATTATGTGCAAAATATTGTTCTTCTGAATTAGAATGAGTAAAACAATATATCTGGAAATAAGCATTAACATTAATTATCCTTATGCTTACCTCAATATCGCCTACAATATCTTTTTCTCAATGTATAATTTCTTCATTAATCCCTTCATTTAGTGCAAGGTGGCTATATATCTGTATACTTTATTATTATTATAAAATATCTTCTTCAAGGATGCTGGTCAGGAGATGTTTATAAAATGACTATTTGTGAAGAAATATGACCACTACTAAGCACATGGGTATTTTATTTAATTTATATAACTCTTTGCTAAGTGCAGTTTAAATGGCAATGATACTGACATCTCCTAACTAAATTTTTTTCCCCTTCTTAGTCTTTGGAGAAACTTATGGTGAATACTGAGTATTCTGCTGAGTAAGTTTGAAACTGGCTAGTGTCACTGGGGTTATGTATTTTTTTCTTCAAAAAGTCATAAGTATTCCTCATGATCAGAGAATAAATATATTTGTTAATATACTTACCTTGGCTATAATGTTATTTATTCTTAGCTTGGCTTTGGTCCTAATAGTTTGGGGAAACATACTTCTGTAATTTTTGATATGATATTCATCTTTTAAAGATGATACAAAATAAGCTATAACAAAATTATTTATATTTGGATAGGAGGAAGTAAAAACGTAAATAGAAATGTGTGTAAGTATGAAACTGAATACCAACATCCCTGTAATTACAGCAAATAAATGAATAAATAGTAACCACAAGGGAATTGATTCAATACTCCTTAGAGTACAGAGCAAATAAGAGCAATTTGGTGACTTTATGTTGAAACCATGTTAGTCATTCAATACAGTCACTTTTTTGTTCCTTTTCATTTTTATTTATTTTCTAGTGAAAATCTTAAGCTTTGAAAAATATTTTATTTATTCATTTTTAAAGGAGGGAGAGAGAGAGAGCACCAGGGTCACCACCTTGCGGGTCTGGCTTATGTGCGTACTGGGGAATTGAACCGGGGGTCTTAGGCACTGGAGGCAAATGCCTTAACTGCTGAGCCATCTCTCTAGCCCAATCTTTAGATTGTTACTGAAGAAAAAATGATTGTGTGAAAATTAATTGAATCTTAGAACATATCTCTAAACCGAAACAAAATTGGTTTTACAGACATCGGAGAAGGAAAGAACTGTGAAGACACTCCAACTGGTCTAAATAATGAAGGAAATCCAGGACACTGGAAATCTTAGCATGTAATTGATGGACATGGACATTGAGGACTGCACCTGTCCATCTCACTGGCTTCCCATGGTTCACTTGCACTGGCTCTCGGCCATTTTCAAGGCTGGTATGAAAAAGCCACACAGCTGAGGTGAAATGACAGGGCACTACTAATGATGTCCTGAAGGGCAGCCAGTTTGGCCCTAAGTTCTGAACTGGCCTTGTGTAATGAAATGAACATGTAACAAGCAAAAGCCCTGCATCTAAATCTTGTGATGGTAATACAAATAAGTTTCCTATGCTTTACAAATCACATTAGCATGCAAAATGTACTATAGGAATCACAATAAAAGTATGAGGAAGGCTGAGATAAGGAGCAGTTCAGAATCAGGGACACATTCCAGATTTTAATGTACATGAGGATTCTCTTAAGGATACATGGAGAAGGAAAAAGGAAATCACATTTTGTAATTCTGTGTTTTTTCCCATTTCCCTAATGTGTGTGTGTGTGCGTGCGTGTGTGTGTGTGTGTGTGTGTGTGAGCCTCCTGTAAGTCTAGCTTAATCATGCTGCCATGATTTTTCTGTTAGATGAATATTATCTTTATGCAATGTACATCAAGTCACTAGAGTTAAGACTGTGACACAAAATATAAATTATTACAAATACAGAAACCGTAATTTAAATTTAGAAATTAATAGTCATTTCTTGAGCTGAGGATCAAGTGAGGATGAGTATAGAGGAGAATATACTTACAACTTGTCAGATGTCAAAATAGTTCTAAATATTTCATATTATTGATCCTCCTTAGCATTGCATAAACTATTTTAGGATATGGACTTGCCTATCCATATATTTCAAAATAATTGTTGCTATTTGGGATTGATGACAAAAATATAATTTATGGAGCTTAAGACATTGCTCAGTGTTTATAGCATTTGCCTACAAATCCTAATGAACCAGATTCAATTCCATAGTAATGTGCATGAATTCTCTATCTCTCCTTCTTCTCTGTCTCTGCTTAAAAATAAATAATAAATGAATAAATGAATAAATAAATAAATAATATATATATATTTGAATGGAAAATAGCTAAATATTTGGCCTGTTTTTAATTATTTTATTTTTAAAGATTATTCATCTATAACTAGCTATATGAATAATTTTATGTGCTCATTTGAAATATTATCATATACCAGGGCTTGGTGTTTTAGGACTATAACCCTGTCCTTTGGGAAGCTGAGATAGAAGAACTACATTGATTTTGAGCTCAGCTTGGGCTTAAGAATGAGTTCCATATTAGAGTGGGCTAGAGTGAGACGCTGTCTTTAAAAAAAAACCATAAAAGTGAACCCAATATTCTTGCTAGCATTTATTAGTATTTATGTGTTGTGGTATTTATTCCTTTTGAATTTTGATATTTTTGGTACTAGTCAATTTGATTTTTCTTATTAACTCTAATTATTTGAAAATGTTCTCAAAAAAATCTGTGCCCTCTTCTCTAAGATAATGTATGTCTCATCGAGTGTTATTCTACTTATTCATTTTGTTCTTATCTCTGTTCATCTTTTTCTTCAGTGGTTTATAATTTCTGGTAGCTGTCAGAACTCGGTTATGATGTATAAAACAAAGAAACAACAAACCTACAAACAACAATACCACCACCACCAGCAATAAAACTAAAAGCTTGCATAGATATGGGTACAGAAGCCCTAATCTGTGCCACCAGAGGCATCTGTCATTTTGCTCCCTAACTTAATTTCATTAACTCCATGCCAACAAGGAAATATCATTATAGTTCCATAATGCAAGGAATTTGTGACCCTCTGTTGGAATCAAAACAAGTTCATAATTATGATTCATATAGAATACGAATCGCATAGTTATCATATCACATGGAATGCAATGTAATACACAGGCCAACAGCATTCGCTTTAATTAAAAACAGAGAGAAAATTAACAAACACCGTGCTACACATTGGATGGCAAATGGTTTGTTTTATTTAGCAGTTTTCTGTCTAATGAGAGACAAGAAAGTAAACAAACCATTATGATATGTTGGAGAAAAGTTCTGTGAGAAAGGAATACTATCACACTGCAAAAGAAAGAGTTGACGTCCCACTCACAAGGCTCCCCAGCACAGATTTTTAGAGTGTAAAGTAATAGAAAAAAGCAAACTCTCAAAGAGAAACTTTCCTTAAGCATTAGCTGAGGAAGATGGCAACTCTGTTGGCAGATTTATTTTCTAATTATTGGAGAAGAGTGCAAACTCAACCAGAAATGCTGCCTTTAAGATTCCTCAGTCCCCTTCATGTTGCCTTCAGCCAATAATGTTTTATTCATGAAAACAAAGGAATTTTATAGTTGAGAACTCGTGTGTAAACATGGATAAGCCACATTATATCAAAAATTACTCACTCAATTTAGAAGCAAAAATAAGCAAAGAGTGAGTGTTCGGCATAGTCAGAATGAACAAGACACACAACAGGACTGTGACCACCCAGATCTTGTTTATAATTCAACATTATTTAGGCATAAACCTAATTATAATATTTATTTTACACTCTTTATGTACTTCATGAAACAACTTAGCAACCAGTCCCCTCATTTTCACTGTAATTCTAGGGGCTGTGCTCAGCCATTATTAAGCTAATGTACTCATAGGAACCATTCATATAATAATAAATTAGAATAATAACAAGTAGACTTACTAAACACCATAAACCATACCCGATGTTACACTGCTGGGTTGCATCTCTTGGATTTATATATGTTTATCATCACAGTGTCAGTTAGAAACTAAAGCAGCAGACCCAAGGGAATAAAACCAGAGAAAAGGAGAGCAAGGATTTGCAATGGGCACTCACTGCATCATATATATTTTTAAAATTTCTTCAAAGCTAAAGAATTTTTACCTCTTGAACAAAAACGTAGTCTAATGCTGATGAATAACTGACCTTTATTCATGACCATAATGCCCCCAGCAACCCCTTTTATTCAGGGGATCCTGTGTTCTCAAGTGGCTGAAAACCCAATATTTTTATCTTTTCTTGTTTTTGCCTGCTCTCACTCATGGATTAAAAGCCATACCTGAGCCATTGATGTCATGAGTGTGTAAATTCTGACTTCCAAATATTTGTCGTGTGTCATTTATGTTGGATAATACAAGTGGGTGAAGCAATCTTGAGCTATTGAAAAACATCTCAAAAATACCATTAAAATTAGGACTTATAGGTGTCAACATGGATTCATCCATATGTCATGCTAGTTGTCGTGAAAAAAATGCAACGGTCACTATCTACTTATTATTTTTTATTGTCCATAATAAGTTACAATATTTAGTGGGCAAACAATGAGTTGTTATCCCCAATTCCCCGCTGCCCAGTCCTTAAAAGGAGCTTTCTCCACAAATAATTATCCATTTAGACTCTGTGTGGCACAAAGATTTATAATGAACATTGCATCTATGAACTTTTAAGCATGATGGCACTAAGCCTATTTTCATTGGCTGTGCCAACATTCATCTTGTAACCTCCATGAATTTTTCATCTCAATCTGCAACTCTGAACCCCAAAACAATATGTCATCTTTCAACCTCAATCCTTGCCATCAACTTTCAATTTCGTATCTATGAATTTGACTCACATTATTGGGAGAGACTCCACCCCTGTGGTACCTGGATTCCTGAAGAGACTCTGAAGTAGTGAATTGCCTTTTCAGTCCTGCAGGGAGCTGCAAAGATGCAGCTTACAAGAGTAGTGACCTATGCTGTGGGTGGCTTCCCCATGATACACCTGGATTTCAGTCACCTATGTTCCTATTAGCAACTCCTCACCCTGCTGTGTAACCAATGCAGAGAAACTCATTGGTTCACCCACATGGGGTTTGGTGTAATTGCATTTTTGGTCTGTTGCCTGACCCATGTATGGGGTGAACAGATGTGTGTTCACATCTCCCCAGGAAAAATGTTTCACATGGCAGCTCAGAACAATGCTGGTCTTGTGTGGGTATCAGTAACCACTAGGGGATTATTAATGTAATTCTTGGCTCATGTAGGAAGGGCAAGTTTCCAAAAGAACACGTGTATACTCAATGGCTCTTACATTCTTTCAGCTTCCTCTTCTGCAATATTCCATGATCCTTAGAATTTGTGATAAGAATAACCTTTAGTTTTGGGCTCTTGGGACCTCTTGTTTTCTGCTGTGATCAGTTCTGAGTCCTCTGAGTGTCTGTCCACACATTCTTAGAGAAGCTTCCCTACCTAGTAGTGAGCATAGCACTCATGTTCCTTCTGCAATGTTACCTGATCCTTGGTGGGTGATGCGGATGACTCATCCAGGGCCAAGGCTTTTCTTTTAAGAACCAATCAAAGTACTCCCTTGACTTTCAGTTTTGAGAGGAGGCTTCATCAAGCTGGAAAAAGCTGGCTCACATCATCGCACGTTATTCAATTTGGAAACTGCTACACCTGCTCAGGATGGAATTTTGGTCATTCAAGGGAGTACTTTGGTTCTTAAAACAAAATGCTTGCTCCTACGTAGAGTTCCTTGACAAATTGAATGATGTGTGATGAAGTTAGACAGCTTCCTCCAACATGATGAAGCTTCCCCTCAAAACTTTAAGTCACGGGAGTACTTTAATTGGTTCTGAAAAGAAAAATCTTGCACCTATGTAAAGTAATTGTTCCCTGGCAAATTGAAGGATATCTCCAAAAACCCAGTTTCTGGAAATTGCTTTCATTAAAATAGTGTGCATTGTTGTGCCCAAATCAATGCCTCCTGAATCTACAAGTTCCTATGAACTCTTCTGGTCTCTGAAGATCATGAATTCTTAGTAAATCCTCTGCTTATTAAATTCTAATGTTTACTAATTGTTTTGTTGGTAATTTAAAAATTATTGTCATATTTATAGGGAAAGAAACAAATAGAAAACTGATCCATCTTTTTTTTTCCTCACTCACTACCTAGAGAACTATAATATGACATATTTACTATAGCATGTACTGGTCACTCATGATTTATAGTTACAAAGTGAATTTATACTAACATATTCCTTTAATGTATGTGTTTTTGTATGAATTGGGTGTAAACATATATGCATGTGTGTGAGCACACATATGAGTGTGGTGTGTGTTCATGGATGCTCTTGTATGTATATGCACAATTGTGTGCATGCACTTGTAAAGGATAGAGGCAGACAACAGGGGTCTTCTTCAACTATGCTCCATGTTATTTTTGGAAAAAGACTCATTCATTGAAAATAAAAGTCACCAATTTCTCTAGACTATCCATTCCCAGTGATCCCCAGTGATCCTCCCGTCTCCATCTTCCTAGCACTGGCATTATAGGCATTGTATTCTGGGTGATGGGTATTCACACTCATGATCACAAGGTTTCCTTGGCAAAAACTTTACTAATAGCTATCTCCCCACCCATAGAAATTGTTTCTATCTCAATAAAATCTTCTGATTCTCTTCCAGTCAGATACCAGCCCATAGTTTAGACAAAAAACAACAGCCACCACAATTGCTCAATTGCTACCAGAAGAATAAATCAGTGGGTAAAGTGCTTGAAGTATAAGCTTTAGTTCCTGAATTCAGAATCTCCTGGAGGTCTCAGATCTGCTTGGCTGGCAAGTGCAGGAGTGAAGGACAGAGGCATTTCCTCAAGGTGGGGACGAGCACCTGAGGTCGTCCTATGACCAGACATGTACAGGATCACTCTACACACACACACACACACACACACACACACACACACACACACACACACACGCATGAACACTAAAAATTACTTAAGTAAAATCACATAAGATGAGTCAATACAATGAAGAAAATGGAAACCACTGGTTGGAGAAAATTGCTAGTTTTACTGATTGAGAATTAATTACTCAGAGGAAATTAGACTTTTTTACCTATGATAACCTGCAGTGTGTGTCATTCTTGGAGATCTGATGAGGCATGTAATCATATCATAGAATGAGTCAGGAAAATTCGTTACTTAAGCTTAATCAAATTTCTTCCAATGCAAAATGAAACCAATTTATACTGATTATTCCATTCATGTATTGGTCATATATGCTCCTTAATTTTTCATTTTTTTCATATTTCTACATTCAATTCTATCAGATGTGCTCCATCTTACATTGTATGATGATAATATTAAATTTAAGAATTCCTATTTTTTCTAGAGTTATAAACACATCCCAAACCAGTGAGTAGAGTTTAAATTCCAGAAATTAAAAGGGAAGAATTAATTTGATCTTAAGTGTTAGTCTCAAGAGCCAATATAGATTTAAAGGTGAATTTTTCACAGGAGCCATTTACTCATTCCAGGGAGGTGTGTTTTCAGTTATTTTATTTGTTCCCCTTATATCAAAGAAGCTTATGAGTTAAATGTTCTTTTATTTTAATTTACATAATAAAATATTTACAATGGGTATGACTTATTTAAAATAAATGGTATTTTAATATTCAATATAATAAACATAGTAGTAAGTGTCACTAATAGCTCACACTTATTGAACACATAATTGCATGCCAAATATATATGGTAATTTTGTACTTAAGTCTTACATGTTTTGTATAGAAAATAAAGGTGGATAATTTAAATAACTTAGTTTTTATTGATAAGCATTCATCCAAATGCCTCATTATTGGCTGAATTTTAAACTACCATTTTGGCAAACTCATAGAAAATAAAATATTAATTGCATAAAACATTTGTCGAATGTAGTAAGAAAATTTTAGAAAATAAATGCTTACATTAATGGCTTCATTTTATTGTCAAAAAAGAGCTGTCATAAAAGGTTTATTTCAGTTTATTTAGACGAAGCTGCCCTCATTAGCTTGAACAAGTGTTCATTTACTACAGCCCCTGTAGAGTTCCTAAACCAACTGTACACCTCTGAATTGTGTTTCTAATTGGTTTTATGAACAAGCTTCCATGTTTGTATTATAAAGGGATAAAACAGAAACAGAATGGTCCAGAATGAAAAAAAATAAAATACAGTTATTATAAGTGAAATTAAGCATTATCACTTTACCTAATCAATACATCAAAATAAACATATGGTTCTAAAGAAAGCTTGAAATTAATTTAAAGTTTTTCATCAGTTATAGAGCTTGGATAGCTGTGCTGTATAAAGTGACATTACATTTAATTAGAATGAATCTTTACATTTATAATGTACTTTTTTCTTCAGAAAATTATGAACTAATTTCTGAATTAAACCCATATTAGAGGCTTTGTTTTATATAAACATATGACATATAAAATATATTCATATGGTAGTTACCATATTGCTACTGTAACAACACAAAATTTGAAGCCATTGCTTTGTGAATTTTAGCTCAGGAAGAAAATTAAAGTGAAAGCAAGTTAATGTAAATAATAATACAGGTAAAGCAATGCTTACTGAACTATTAGTCATGAACAATCAAAAAAAAGGTGTTTTAAAAGTTGAATCATGGAGGAAAACCAAGAAAATACAGTATGGATAATTTTTCCAACATTTATATTTTTACTGAAGAAAAAATATTTAATATTTTGTTTCACAAGGAACAGCACCTAAGGCAGGTATTTACTTATAGTCAAAAAGTATTTTTATAAAAGTAATCAAAATAGTCTACATGTTTATTGAGTATGAGAAATTATGATATAGAATAAAAGCATTACAAATCAACAAAGAAGACATGTTTTGATAAGGAAATTGCTTGGAAGGAATTTTATATGGACGTACTTAACTAATTCATTATGGACAAAATAGTTGTCTATGACACAGCACTGATTCTTTCTGTCAGTGCATCTTTCCCTAGACCCTGCACCTGCAGAATATGATCTCATACGTCCCCAAACCGGATCTTGCTGAAATTCTTCATGTCTGGGAACCATCCTGCATTAATTGGATGTCAGGATTCCATGCTCTTATCCATTTTTTCTCAACTTTAGATGGCCTTCCTCCCCCTACTTTTTTTTTGTTATTAAATTCTTGTCTCAACTCTGCTTATGGCATTCTGGAAGTTCAAAGAGAAGTCTTATTTCACTTTAGATCCACAAAACAGGTCAAATTACAAAGTCTTCAGTAAATCAACTATAAACAACTTCATGACCTCACAGTGGCTGACATTACCTACACAATACTTGCATAAAAAGAGGAAAAGTGATGACATCACAAAAGAAGAATGACAAGTTGGAAAGAAGGGATTAAATAGAGGAGGGATATGGGATGGGGAAAGGGAGTGGTGGGAGGGATTTGTATCATGGTATATTGGCTGTCTTTATGGAAGTTGTCTGTAAAAAGTTAAAAAAAGGAAAATTATAAGCAATAGATGAATTTGAATAAATTAATGCTCATTTTTTGATCTAGATTCTAGAGGAAATCTAGGAGAAATTTATAAAAAAAATCATTGAATTGTGCATGAATATTCTAACAATATCTCATATTACCCAATTATGTAATGAGATCACATCAGATATACAGGCTCTTGAATTTTTTCCTCATTTATCTCTATTGTACTTGAGTTTATGTGTCATTATAATTAATATCATTACTGATTTTTGTTATTAGTAAGATATTTCAAATCTTTCAAGAAACAAGTGAATATTTTTTTTGAAATTTTTCATTCTGATCATTTCTGATTATAAAATGATAGCACATCATATGTAGGAAGCTTTATTACTCCTAGGGCAATGTTGGTATCAATATTGAAATGGTAAGTTTGAGATACCCATTCAATGATCTGACAATCAAAGTTTATTTAACGTGAGCGGGCAGAATGAAGGATATGTTTGTTTATGCATTTTTCTTATATCTTTCCTCAGGGTCATAACAATGGAACTGTATGTATCTCAACATGTGCTCCTGGGTAGAGCATCTTTCTGTTATTCTACCTTAAGAAGGAGCACCCTGTAATTTATCAGAACTTAGAATTGAATGTTTCTCTTGGAAAAACATAGTTTTCCTCTCTCCTTGATAGCTAGTGTTAGCAAAGTCAAATGCCAGGGACTCAGCAGGTTCAATCTTCTATGTGTGGAGAAACGGTTTCAGTGAGTGATACAAAAGATCTCCACATAGATGATAAGATGAAAAACTAGAAAGACCAGATGGATAGTTTATTACCAATTTAATATTTACCCTCAGAGTCTCATATTCACATGTGTCCATCCCAAACTTCAGAAACACTTTCAGTGTGTTGCTGTGAGTTTCGTGCAGAGGCAGAGGCAGAGGCAATAGATGCAGACATAAACTCTGAGAAAATCATTTCCTCAAGACAGATGTCTTCCTACTTCAGCCTCTTTTCAAACGTCCATTTTCCCTTAGGTTCGATGGGATTAGAACTTCCTCGGCCACCCAACACACTTAGTTTAGGGAGGGTAGATTTGGAGATGCATATGCTTTAAATTAATCTAAAAATGTGACTGATAACTTGTAGCCTAACTGCTATTTTCCATGATATGAGAGAAAGGCTTCATAGGATATTCCATATGGTCATCTAGACCAATTATCATGAAGCAAAGATTCATGTAAAATTATCTTATAGCCAAAGTAAGTAGATGGTGGAGAAGGAACAAAAATGATGTGTGTAGAATTAGAAACTAGCATATGGAAATACGTTTTTAAATATCTAATAAAAAATCTAACTATATAACTATATTCATAGATTACTGCAAACTGAGTTCCCACTTGTCTGTAATATAATAAATCAAGTCAGATAACATACATTGAAATTTGTTCTTTTTTATGAGTTATAGAATTTACCACATCACTTTAAATTTGAGGCAAAAACTTACGTTACATACTAATAGTACTGCTATAATGAAGTTATTTGTTTTATGTGTCCAAATTGTCATTAATTTGAAAAGCATTGAACATTCAGAGAAAGTGATTTTAGAGCCATATCAAATATTTTTTTTAATTTGTAATGATTCTGATGTCTGTTTTTATTTGAGAGTATCTTATGATTTTTTTCTCAATATTTTAAATAAATCTTTGATTTTATACTCAATTTAACCCGATCCTTTAATAGAGGATTCTGATGGAATGAGCCTCTGCTCTGCAAATAGGATTTTCATTGTTGCTATGTGAATCTGGTGAGATATTCAAAGAGAAAATGAGCTCAGACAGCAATGAACTAAATAAAGCAGAACATTGTAGATACGTATGATGCTCACAGGTCAGGAAGATCATACTTTGTTTCAATCTCAAATTATAAAATATATTATTTACAACTGAAAGCATGTGTGTTGACCAGTGTTCTAACACCATATCACATAGCTGTTATGAGCAATAAATAAAGAGAAATTATATATTATAGCTGACAGTTCCAGAGGCTTTGGCCCTTAGTTTTTGGGGTAGAAAATATCTGCTTATTTCATGACCAGGAAGCAATAGATAAACTGAGGACACAACTGCAGTGCATACTGCCCTTCATGGGTGACTAGCCAACAAAATGTTCACCTCAACAAAACTCACTCATTTTGTAGCTGAAGACAACCTTGGGCTCCTCATACCTCAGCTTTCCATGTCCTGGAAAGACAGGCATATATTCACATATCAGCTCAAATGGTTATGTTGGCCACATATATAACTTTGAATAAGTCAATTAGACATGATGAATACCTTAGGTATTATTCTTTGTGTTTTGTTTGGTTTGGTTTTTGTTTTGTTTTGTTTTCTTGAGGTAGGATCTTGCTCTAGCCTAGTCTGACCTGGAATTCACTTCACTATATAGTCCTAGGGTTGGCCTCAAACTCACAGCGATCTTCCTACCAATGCCTCCTCAGGCCTAGGACTAAAGGCATGCACCACTATGCCAGTTGGTATTGTTTTTTGTAAAATAGAAATATATTTGGAAAAAAGTAATTTTTTCTAAAGAATACATGAAACAACTTATTTTATAGGATCAGCTTAATGTGTGGAACATACTCAAAACATTGGCTTTATGTTGAATACATGAGGTAATTTAATTTCAGCTTTATTCTTAAAATATAGAGAACCATAAAATACAAATTATTTTCACTGATGGGGATTACATAAATAATGGGATTAAAATTTAGGGGAGACCAGGAGGATTAGAATTTTCTATTTCTTTATTTAAAAAATAAACTGAACTGTAATTTCATTTTACCTAAATGACCATGAATCTATGAGGGTGGAAAACTATGTAACATTTATGTGGAAAATATCTCCTTGTTCTAGGCTAGAAGTACAAAGGAAGAAATAAAATTGGATAGTAAATGCTTTCTATTCAATATCAAGATGCACAGGTTAGACTCTCAGAGTGAGGTGTGCTATAAATAACTTGTTTATATCACTGATCCTTCAGCTACATGTGTATTACATGTTAGCCTTACATGTAATTGTCTGCAGGTAATGAAATGGAAAGAGTGGTAAAGAACAACAATTTATACTTCAATAATATGTTGAATAAGCTTTAAAAATGAAAGTTGTGGGCTGCAGAGATGAATCAGTGGCTAAGGTGCTTACCTGAAAAGCCTAATGACCTGAGTTCCATTCCTCAGTACCCAGGTAAAGCACAAAGGGGCACATGCCTCTGGAGTTCCTTTGCAGTGGCTGAAGGTCCTGAAGTCTGCCTTTATCCTATCTCTCTCTGCTTGCGAATCAATAAAAATGAATAAATAAATAAAAGTTATATATGAACATATAATTCTTTAGTGAAAATTATATTTGTGGGAGACATGTTAAGTAACAGTTGTGTGTATAGATAATGGGATGATGACGGTTCAACACACTCACAGAATTGCAGATCCTGTTGATTTGATTCATGGATTCAAGTTTAAATTAATTCCAAGGAAGATACTTTTCTTTTCCCTATAGGTTGTTGGCTAGCTTTGAATGGCAGTTTTGTAAGGGAAGAGGAGGTGATTAGTAGGTCCATGATAAACATGAGCTCACATCTCTGTCATGAAACTCTTGAACTTCTTCAGCAGCAAATAGATCTCCTGAATCCCTACACTCACTGGACAATCTACTCTGGGCCTCTGTGTTCTCCAGCATGGTTCAAAAAGCCCAGAGGATAACTTGTTATAAGAAACTACATTTTAACCTCATATCACATGAAGGAATACAGTCATTAAAATAAATATTCTAAGTTGCCAAAACTGGTCTCCATATTGAGGAATCTGAAATTGATAATACATCTTTTTTTTCAAGTCAGAGGCATGCTCTATACTTAGGAGAATATAGGAGAGGACAGAAAAAAGCCACTATATATTTATATTTATATTTATATATTTATATTTATATTTATATTTATATTTATATTTATATTTATATTTATATTTATATTTATATATTTATATTTATATTTATATTTATATTTATATTTATATTTATATTTATATTTATATTTATATTTATATTTATATTTATATTTATATTTATATTTATATTTATATTTATATTTATATTTATATTTATATTTATATTTAGATAGATAGATAGATAGATAGATAGATAGATAGATAGATAGATAGATAGATAGATAGATGGTGAAGATAATAATAATATATTCCATCCAGATGGAAGATTTCCACCCAAAGCTACAGGATTGTCAGTTACCATGTACACACACCACCAGTCAATATCTGTTTATACTTTGTTCATGGTGCTAGCTTAATAATGACTACAATGGCTAGGGCACTAGAGCCCACAGTAACAAGGGTTGTCAATCTATTTTTCTGTGTGTCTCATTTCCTGTGTACTGACTCTCTTTTTGCTCCTTTTCTCTTTCATAAAAAAATATTGTTTTGATTCTTTGCCTCCAATTTCTCTCTTGCCATCATTCCCCAAACCTACTCCTATTAGGCTGTCATTTCCTCCGGAGAGGTTTTTGTCAAAGTTCACCATGACCTCTACTTATCTCACTCTCCCCAGTGAATTTCACTTGACATTTTCTTTAACTCTTCTACATTTGACAAAATTCAACTCTTTTCCACTATAAAATCACATCTCACTCATGCAGTACCACACTCTCCAACATTTTATGTTTGAAGTCTTGCGTTACACTGATTTCAAGTTCCATTGCTCTTTCATCATACTTCCTTGGACACACTGCATTAATTTTGGAATTTTTCCAGTTTTATCCATGAGATATCTTTACTTTGCAACCAACTTTTATCTTTGAGTATATTATCCATCTCCATCCCTTCCCAAATCAAATATTACCATCCTAAACTACTCTCCAGAGATGCAGACGCAACATACGTTTCATTTGACATTTCGGCTTGGATGTGAAATAGGAACATCAAATTCATCAGGTCCAGAAGTAAATTTCCAATCTCTGAGGCCCCTTTTCTCTCATCTCCCTTTGATAATGATCTTTCTGCTTTTTCAGGAAAAATACGTCCTTGTCCTTCTGGTCGAATGCTTGGTCTGTTCTTCCTTTCATGTGGCAATATGTCCTCTTGATTCCATCATCAAAATATTTCTGAGTCTACGTATTTTTCTGCAACTCCAGTTCTCCTGCTATGTTTTAAGACAAAATTACCATTCATCCAGATCACTGTAATCATCTCTCTAATCTGCTTTGGCCGTCTGTCGTCAAGGCAGCAGACGAGGTTCACATCCAAGATACCTGACGTCATGTCATTGCCCTTCATAGAAACCCCAGAGACTTCCTATATCTCTCAGAGTGAAAACAAAATCTTCAGTTACTTGTCCAAAATAACACAACCCTATTCATTTCAAGCCTTTTATCTTCAATGAGTTCTGCTTATGACATTCTAGCCTCTTTTTTATTTTTCTTAATTTTCCTTGAATTTGCCAGGCTTATGTAACACCTCAAATCTTTACATTTTGCTGCTTCAATTGCCTGAAGTGGTCATTTTTCAGTCAACAACATAGTTGTACCAAGTTACCAAACTTTATTCCAGGTCTCCATTCAAATATTAAATACCCTGTGCTGTGTGAGCTACATATTTGTTGCTATCACTAAGATACCTGCAAAAAGTACTGAAGTAAGTAAAGCTTACTTTTAGCTCGTGGAGTCAAGAGGATTGTGGTAATTGCACAAGGCAGCAGGAGCAAGGAGCCATGGCTTATTCACATCATGGCAGATGAGAGGGAGCATATATAGGGCCAGGAGCAAGGATGGTGTTTAGAGTCACCAAAGTCTCATATCCAGTGAATCACTTCCTCCAGCCAAGTCTCATCCTAAATATTTTACCACCAGAAAAGTAGTGTCTGAGGCTGGTGAGTAAATATTCAAAACATGAACCTGTGGGCAATATTCCAGGCTCCAAATAGAAACTAGAATGCACTTGTCACTAGCTGTCGATATTTAATTTGCAACAACTCCTCCACATCCTCGTCCTTCTCCTGAGCATTGATGCCTATCTGCACATCAGTTCACCCAATATTTTACTGGATTTTTCCATTTATATTATTTCAGTCTATATTTCTTGAAAGAATGAATATGCCCTTTCTTCTGTTTTTCTTTCAAATGACATGCTTAGAGCTGGAGAGGTCCTCATTCTGCATATCTCCTACACTTATTTCTTCCTTCATCACTTCAGGGCACATGAATTTCTCATTGATGTATGTCTATATTTATCTTGCAGCTTTTTCTTGCTTATGTAACGTACTCTGCCAAGTGCAAATGTTCAAGGCTTAATGTACTTTACAAGCTTCCTTTAACTAATGGATCTTCTATGTTGGTTTAAATGTCTCAGCAAAACAACCATCAAGTCAAGATATCTCTACAAATGCAATATTTTCATGACAGTTGTGGGGGGGGGTCACAAAATTCACTATGATTTGATCTGAGGGCTGAAAACTTAGTCACAAGGTCATAGAGCCTAGAAGGGAAGCTACTGTTGGTGTTTAGCTAAATGCATATGCCATGTACCTCAAATGGCCCTCTACACACTTCTGTTTATGTCCTTATATTGGCACTACTCTTGCCTTCTTTAAAGAAGCTTTGTGTTTTTGCAGATGAGGGTGACTACTGTGAAGACTTGTCAAAGTGCTGAGAATAAAGATCTTTTCTGTATTCAGCACTAAAAGAGGCAACTCCATTATGTTCTTCAAGGCCTACGGAACAAGGCAGAAGGGGAATCAGAGAGAACAAAAGAGGAAGAGATATTCGGAGGCATCAAAAGGGCATCTTGGGAAAAAAATGGATCAGTTGAAAGAAGGAATGTTCAGTAAAAGGGGGACAAAAAAGGGGGTGAAAGAAGGTCATGGGAGAGGATTATGATAAAAATGCATCTGGTGCATGTGTGAAAATTGTCAAAAAATAAGTTAGACAGTGGATAAATGCCCCAGTTTGTTTTCTTGGTACAATAACTCTGAGATGCTTCATGATATTGGTTGCCAGTGATAAGAAGCCTTAATTTCTCCAAGTTTTACTTGTGTAAGAAGCCAACATGCTATCTCTGCTTCTTCCCCTCTGTCTCTTCTGACCACCACACCAGCATCTTGGAACCAATTCCTAAACCGGTTCCTCTCCAATATTCTTACATTAGCATTTTCTACTACTTATACAGAAACTCTTAATTGTTACATCTCCTAGAAATCTAAATCTTCAATGAACATAACAAGTCTAACCAAGTGTAAATTTCATCCACTGCAATCTTCATTGATGAATCTACTATACTTTTTTTCATGTCAATATGGTATCATATTATTACTATTGCACACATGTGTGCATGCCATACATTTATGAACACATCTGGGCATCAGGTGAATAGTGATAGGGAAATCATGATTGAGATTTTCTTCTATTAGACTGACACTTTTCTCCACAAGTAAAATCTTCTGGAATCTTATTGTCACGTGACATGAACACAAGCTGATATTTCAAAAAATGAATATATATTTCCATGTTGAACTTAATTCCATTGAAACTAATTCTTTATCTCCCACCATTATTTACATCTACATATCTGTCATAAAATATGTCTGTATTTCTTTACTTACCTTAATTCTACAATGTCTTTACATTTTTTCAGGTACTTTAATGAACTTTTTAGTTCTAATATACATAGATTATTTTTGTTGGTGTCCATGTGTAGAAGCAGGAGCCCTATGCACACCACATGTGGATTCTCTTCCTCTGTGGCTGGCTCTCTGCTTTATTTCCCTGAGGCAGAGTCTCTCACAGAATCTGAAGCTACCCATTATTTCTTGTTAGACTGGCTGACCAGATAGGCCAGAGATACTCCTGTCTCCTCCCTTATCTGTGCTGCAGTGAAATGCATGCACAGCCAAGTCCTGCATTTTACTGTGGTGTGAGACATCTCCCAGTCACCTTACTTACTCAAGAATGAAAATTATCATTCAATTTAAGAAAGATTTTAGTCTCAGTTATTTGACTTAGAGCTTTCAACTACAATGGGTTTTATTATATAAAAGTGAATTCATATAAACATACCATGTATGGTTTTTCAATATAATCTTTGTGATTACTATAATTACTACAATATGTTAGAAATGCAGTATTCAATTTCAGAAGAAACATAGAGGTCAAAGGGCAATGTTAGTTGGATAAGGCGTGTTCTACTTTTTCCTTTTTTTAAAATATCAACTCTTGAGCCTTTCCCTTTCCTTAGAAAATAGGTCAATCTTCCACTCATCAAGAAAGAAGCAAATAAACAAACATTGCAACAATTTAGCTTAATTAAAAATACATTTTAGCTTAAGTGTATCAGGGCCAGTGTATTTAATTTAGAGAGAGAAAATAATCAAGGAGTTGTAATTCCCAAGTTTTAAAGGAGAAAAAATTGTAACACTAATCTCATGTAGTAGGTTACATGAGACATACCGTTGCTAAAAACTTCAAGAGAGCTGATAAGACCCACTTGTACATTTCACAGGTCCTACACTGTGAGTCCCCTTTGTAGTAAGATGCGGCCTGCCATTGGGATGCTAGGCTCTCTAGGAGATTTCTCGAAAATAAAGTCCTTTCAATATGTACTTCTTTCATGGCTCTTAAAGCTTATTCTTTCAAGAGCTCCTTAATCTTTGTGAAAGCAACATGGTAACAAACATAGACTAAATATAAATATGAAAAGGTAAACTAAACCAAACTTTGTGAAAAGACCCTCTGGGGTCAGGCAGTGATCTGACCCCTGACTATATCAGGCTCATACCACCTAACTGCTCTGTTGTAACCTCTATGCGAGGCTTATCAGGAGAAGTCAGATAGCCATAAAATGGTGCCTAAAACTCACTTTTAACCTGAATAGAAGTGAAGGAGAGAAATAATGCAGGGGAAGTCAGTTAGCAAAGGCCAGAATGGAGTGTAGAGCCTATGTGGAAGTATCCTTACTAGAATATTTTGACCAATTTTTCTAGAATAACTGTTCCAGAGTAAGGCAAAGAAATGCAGAATACCATCATTTAAATATGGGGTGTTTTCCAGAGCCACACGTTTGTGATGAAGTCTCATACTTAACCTGTGGTGGGTGGACTTTGAACTTGGAGACTTGCTGGAGGAGAGGTGTTATAGTCCAGGTGGCTGCACTTAGCTCATACTGTCTAGTTCCTACCAGCTCTCAGATGCCATGTTTAAGCATCCCCTGATGAAATTTCCCAACAGGACTGTAAGCCTAAAAATACCTTCCTTTTATAAACTGCTTTTGGTTGGGAATTTTGTCCTAACAGTGAGAAGGGAACTGCTACAGAAAATGTTTACATAAAGCAAAATCTTATTGGATGGATGAAGAGGTGGTTCAGTAATTAGGGCAATTGACCGCAGTGCTTAACAACCAAGATTTGATTCCCCAATGCCCACATAAAGTCAGGTGCACAAGGTGGCATCCACAGTTCATTTGCAATGGCTGCAGGCTATGCTGTGCCCATTCTCTGCCCTCCTCTCTCTGCTTGGACATAGGTGAATGAAAACATCTATTACTGGAAATGAAAACAAAATTATCCTCTCTTATTTCAGTGTAGTAATGTGGTGATTTAAAAAATTACATATATGCGAAATACACTTAAAGCATACTATGATTATACAAATTTGAATGCAATGCTTTTAATGTTTAGATGTTAAATTGGAGAATAAATAAAAATAATTAGAAACAAAATAAAAAATATAAATTAATAATTTATACTGTTATATGTTTAGTTTTCTGATCAAAAAATAACTGAAAGATTCTTATGAAACCATTTCATGAACAAGAGATATGACTTTTTTCAAGGCTCACTTAAAAAAATAGATATGACATTGAGATGGAAGAAAAATAGTTTCCTGAAGTTTTCATTTCTGATTTTGGCTATAACTGGAATGGAGATATATGCATTCTATGCTGACATTAATATAGAAATTAAAATTTATTCTGTAGATAATCTCAGGTGTAATGGTAGCTATAGCTAAAATTATTATGATTTTATATTTATAAATGTTGTGTTCAAAAAATTTTTTGATGTGGATAAGGCTCCAAAGTTTGTAAACATTTTTGAAAATAGAGTTCCCAAGTGTGAATCAATTTGATATCCATATTTGAAATCAGCTTAGTTTGTAGAAATTCATAAATAATTAGTGGAAATTAAGAGTGCACACACATACAAATGCACACACACACACACACACACACACACACACACTTGATTTCATTTAAAGGATGGATTTGAGGTTGTAAGCTAACTCTAAAAGACAGAAACTTTTCCAAAGATGCTGTCCAAATACTGAGAAAATATTGCGCCCTATATTAGTTTAACTTATGGGCACAAATGCAAACAAATGCAATTGAAAATCTATTATTTCAGTCTATAAGGATAATCATTAGAAAAGAGAACATTTGGATTTTTTTAATTGAAATTCCTAGAATTTGTTGTTTTAGAATTCATCTTGAATTAATTACTATATAAATTTAACAGTTTTTATTAACAGATTCCTAAATAAACATCATTTAATTAATTTATAAAATAAGCATAGGCTGTATGTAGCTGAAATATAAATGAAAGAAATCTATGTTTTCATAAAGTGTGAACTGGACATTTTCTTAGATACTTTGAAATTAATGAAGTTGTTTTGTGTGCATGCATGTGTGTGCATGTGTGTGTCTGTGTGCTTATGTGTTTGTGTATATGTGTGTGACTGTGAATATGTGTGTGTTTATGTGTGTGTGCCTGTGTGTGTGTGTGTGTGTGTGTAGATGTTTCTGGATGCTTCTGTGTGAATGAAGGCCTGCACATGTGACTGCACACATGTAAAGATCAGAAAAAAAACATGGGTTTCCAGCCTTGTATTTCACCTTGTCTTGCTACAGGCTCCCTGGTTATTCAACACTGTGCTCATTAGGATAGCTGGCCTGGAGCCTTTGCTGTAGAAACACTGAAATTCCAGATGTTTGCACAACCACATCAGATTTTATGTGGGTACAGGGTGTCTGAAACAGTTCCTCATATGTGTATAGCAAGCACATCAGAAATTATTGAAGTCTGAAAGACTGAAAGTGCTATTGTTGTATTCAGCTTACAAGCCAACAGGATGAATCTTAAACCAGGCTCAGTTATGGGAGGAAAGGCTTTATTGAAGCTACAGATCCAGGGGAAGTTCCATAACAGTGAAAGAGACTGGCCCCTTTCACAGGTCCAAGTGCAAAGAGAAACCCATCACCAACACCACACACCAGAGAGGCAGGAGTGTCAAGGAGAGAATTTCTTTCTCTTAGGGTGAAGTCTGGCATCCCTTCTCCAGTTTTAAGGGCTTCCTGAGTCTCTTGAATATACTTCCTGCACTACCCACACAGGAAAAGATATTTACTTCTGACTTCTTGAGTTTCCTTACATCTTGCCTCCTACTGAGAGGTTGCCTCCCTGTAAACATCCTCAGAGACCCACCCATAAAGGTCAAATTAACAACAAAACCTAACCATCACAGCTCTCAACCTCAACTATAGAGGGACACATTCTTCCTTAATGGCTTTCTCTGTGAATGGAGTGCTTTTGGACAGGCTGGTGTTAAATGTGCTTTTTCCTCATAACATTTGAACTATTTGTCACTTCTACAGGGACACCCAAAGATGACCTCCCAGCATTGATAAAAGCAGGAAAGACTAACATTTTTAACATTGATATAGATGATAGTACAACACAGTCACAATTCAATTCAAAGCCTGTTCCTAAATGTAAAATCTGGTAACTTGCATTTCCTTTATGAGAAATTCCTCATTAATTAAACCATCATATAAAAAATTCCATTATTTCTGAAATAGGATTTAAACAGCTCAATCCAAAACACAGTGGGGTTTTAGATAAAGAACTTTTTAATTAGTTGAAAAAAATTTAAACTCCTTTGCATTTTGATTTTTAGAAAAAAATAATCTAGTAACACTGGGCAAAGTATTGAAGTAACATGTTTAACATAAGATAATATGAAATCAAGACGAGTATTTAGTGCCAAATTATTTTTTTAAAAGTAGTGTGTGCATTCATAAACCAGACACTGAGGATTAATAAAAGGTACATTTTTATACAATTCAATAGCTCCATGTGAGTCATGGTATCCTATATTTTCTCTAAGACACATCATCAGCTATACTTCAAATCCATCTTTCATGTACAAGATAAGAACAATAAGCATGATTATAATTAGAGAGAGTTCCTGAAACATGCTCTAATGAGATCCTATTGTGGGATCTGTCTAGTGAACAAGCAGAAATCAGGGCCAGCATGCTGAAGAAGAAAGGATCAGCACAAGCCATGGTTAATGAGCAGATACAGAGCTCAGAATTGTTTGGTCTGGGAAGACATCTAAAGTAGAATTTGATACATACAGAAAATGTAATTAAATGATAATTTCGCTCATGCACCATGAGTTTGGGATAAACATCTTGTGAATCAATAAAGCATGAGGTGGCAAGCTGAGGTATTTATTGATTGATGATTCATTTAACTCTGAGTTTATTCCGTTTTTAATTGAATTCAAACTCTCATATACTTCATGAAGAATGCTGGGTGGTGTGACTCTCATTTCATATGGGGGAAAATTGGCACTAATATCTATTGCCTCTAGTTTTAGGTAAATAAATCTCCCTGAGTTTTTCCTAGGTAGTTATCAGATTTGCAGGACCTTATATCAACTGCATTTAAATTTATATATGAATATATTAAAATTCTCATTAATTATGAAACGAATTTAGGGTACTGTAGACTTCTGTTAACAGAAAAACTCATTTCCTTGTTTTAAAACATGACTATAACCTTTGAATGCACATCATATTACAAGTTTTAACAAAAGCACCATTACTTTATAAATGGGGAAGCTGAACATTTTATATAAAGCCAGAAGTCTGTTTGCAAGGAAAGCATACCTGTACTAACTTCTACATAGATTTCCTTTTACATTTATTTTACTAGCTGGAAGCACCAATTCTATGTATTCATTCTACTTTTGCCGATGTGAAGCAAACATCAGAGGAAAGGTTTGGCTTACCCTGGCCACAATGTGAACACCATTGGTGCTAAAACGTTACATGTTCATCATGGAAGAGTCTCCCAAGGCTGTTCACAATGCTCAAAGAGTACAGCCATCAAGCACGTAAGACTTGTCAACCAAAAATAAAAATACTATTATGCAATTCCATCAAAGAAAGTTGTCCAGTTACAAAGAATCATGAATCCTATAAAGAAAAATGAGAAATTTGGATTTGGATCCCAAAAATGTGTGATTCATCATTGAATTGATACCAATTAAATAATTTAAAATGAATGAAAGACAATGTGACACAAGCTTGCTGCTTACAAAGAGAATATTTTTAGTTGAATAACTGTCTTTTCATTTAAATTGTAATCTCCACCTTTACCATGTTGTCACTGCTTGTACAATGCTTGTAAAATATTATTTAAAAATTTAACTTTGGTTAAGGTGCTCTTATGAGGAAAAATAACACTTATTTCTGTATCTTCCAACTCACAGATTTACTCATCCAATGGGTTTGCATTGTTGTGAGATTATGTGAACTTGCTGTGGTACCTTAAATTATTTTTTGTGAATACCAGAATTCTAGTTTTTTTTAAATTTTTAAATATATGTTTTTATTTATCTATTAGCAATCCGAGAATGAAGAGAGAAAGACTGGAGATATAAGGATAGAATAGGTGCCACTTTGAGTATCAGGCTTCATGTGACTACTGTGGAATCAAACACTGGCCATTAGACTTTGCAAGCAAGTGTTTTTAACCATGAAGACACCTTTTTAGCCCAACTATTTTAAATCATTTTAAAACATACTATCATTTAAATACATTTGCATTACTTTGCCCTTTACCCTACAGTGTGAAAAAAAATCATGAATGATGTTCCATGGTGAAAACAGCTCCAGAGCCAATACTTGGCAATCTATCTCAGCTCATCAGGTTCGTTGTATTTTGCTAAAACATTACTTCATTGCCAAGTAGTCAAAAGCTGTTTATAATTAGTGCTGAAAATTCTCAGGAAAAATACTCTCCATCAACCCTGCCACTGGGAAAACTTCCCATCAGTGCAATAATTTCAAGTTCCACATCCACTGAGTTTACTCTCCAAAGGTTTCTGAGAGCTGGAGCATGGACACATAGGAGAAGACCTTGTGTAAGCAGCCCCTGTATACTACTTATGAATGAAATGTTGAGCTTTGTTGAAAATGATTTTTAAAATTGGTTTTCATGCCTTATGTTTCAACAATATAAAGCAAAAGTATTATATTTTGGCAGGAAATAAATAGTTGATTTATGGGCCTGTATGGCACAGAGTTTTATGAGTAAATTAGTTTCCCACAATGAAATGTTTCTTGAAGGATGACTTGTGTATATATCCAAAGTGTCAACCAGGGTCAGCTTATCCCTGAAGATATGGACATAGTTGGCTAAAAGACAAAATCAATGTCCTGCATCAAGATAGGCTATGCTGAAAAAAGTGGCTAGGGGCTTACTTCTGCATGGTTATCCATGACTCTGAGCAACTACTCTACTGATATGG
>PVHP010001042.1:0-117083 GCA_004024765.1 Zapus hudsonius
GTGATAGGCTTCCTCATCTTAATCTTTGAAAAGATTATGAAACATTTGCTGTGGGACATGCATCATCATTAAAAAAAATAGAATGTTACTTCAATGGCTGTTTCTGGGAAAAGTGAGTATAAATCACATTTTTGTAAGTCAAATCATATTTAAAATGTCCCAGGGGAACTCATTACTTAATAAAATAGCATGGAGCGAAAAAAAAAAAAAAAAAAAGAAGGTGGGTAGACAACAATTGAGGAAGATACCTGACGTCAACTTTTAGCCTCTACGCACATACACACGTGAACGAACACCCACACAATGTGTACTCACACATGCCAACATGCATACACATACCACATGCACACAAAAAATAAACTTCCTTGAAGTAACCCTATTTTAACAGAACAACAACAACAAAATAAATAAATAAATGAAAGAATTACTCTCCAAAGGCAGGATTTTAAAATGGAACAAAATGCAGGTGATAGGAGTAACAGGCAAGACAAAGGAAGCACTGGACTAGATCTTGGATTCTAGATCTTGGAGTCGGATTCTAGCGCTCTCTCCACTGACCTACAGAGCCTCAACCTTCACATCTGTCAAATGCCATGGTTGGATTATGCTTTTCAAGACCTCTCCAAATAACAACCGTCTTGGTCTGGACATTGTAGGAAGAATCATCTACGACCTAGGCCCGTCATCTCACTCAGTCTTACTCAGCTCTCTTCCAATTGCCTTTCTTTCAGATCTCAGTGAAAAGCTATCTGATGAAGGAAAGAGCCCCAACTGTAAAGAAGTCAGATTCCCATGGAACATAGGTATGACCACTTGGATTTGAGCCCCTGGATTGAAAAATGAAGGAAGAGAAGTAGGGAGGGAGGAAGGATGGATTATGTAATTCAATCTATTTTTATAGAGAAAGAAAAAGTTGAGGCCCAGAGAGACAAAGGTCACAAAACTACCTAGTGGTGGTCAGAATCAGAACCCAGCCTCATCTTTCCTGTCCAGCACCATGTGGAACATTCTACAGCAATAATTTCATGAGTCTCTTGTTATTCAAGTACTTGGAGCACAATACTGACTGACCCCAAGTGCCTTGACTGTTTTCTAAATTACTTTACATTCTGTAACATGTAGAAAGAATCAGTGTAGTTCAGAGACAGGCTTTGAGGTCTAAAGCTTGCCCTGGTGTTTTGTACTGCCCCCAGCTATCTGCAAAGTCTAAGGTCCTGGCTGTGAGAAAGGCTGCTTTCTCTGACATCCCTCCCCACCCCCAGCTGACAGAGCCAAGACACACACTCCCCGACTTTCTCTGTCCTATTCCCTTACTGTTTGCTGTTGCTTTGGAGCCTCATAAATAGGGCATTGAAAACACTTCCTGCAGCTGAAAGAAGCCCTGAGTAGCTTGTCTCATTCCCAGTATGCTGCTCAGCAAGGGGTCCGTCCTCCTCTGTCACTGTCTCTTTTTCCTGTTGTAATTCTGTCAGCCTCTCTCAGACTCTCTTTCAGTCTATGGCTCTCCTCGCTTGCTCCTTCAGCAGAGACCCAGTCCCCCATCTCTCTGCCTTCATCTGTTGTTCCTTGTTACTCTTTCTGCCCCTGCTTCCATCCCCTCTCTAAGTGCCTTCCTTCCACTTCCAGATGGCTTAATCACTCCCACCCTGGCTCTCCAGGCTTCCTTCCCTCTGCTTCTTACTGAGTCTGACTGTCAGAAGGGCTTCGGATCATGCAGCCTTGGGTGGCCTGGAGCCAAAGGAGGGCGGAGCCCATGGGACTGGATTGGCCCTAGAACTACCTCATAAAGCCTGGGACCCTGAGACTGGCACCAGGCATTCTGGAAGAGTCCTGGAGGGGCTGTTTGCTAGGACAGACAGACCCCAGAGGCTCAGTCAGGGCCCTGCAGTGTCATGCCCTGGAGCCCCCTGGCCGTGCCGTGCTGGGCCCTGGTGCTGCGGCTACTGGCCTTGCTGTGGCCTCCCGGGCTGGGTGAGGCGTGCAGCTGTGCCCCTGCGCACCCCCAGCAACACTTCTGCCACTCAGCTCTAGGTGAGTGTACAGCAGGGGTGCCTGTGGGAAAACTGGTATTGGGTAGAGCTGGAGACCCCAGTCTGAGGGAAGGGGTGGAGCTCAAATCCTGTAGGCTTCCTCCTGCCAAGGCTGATGGGTCAGAAAGGGCTGGTAGCATCCCAACCTCACAAGTATAGAGCCTGATTCTTAAAGAAATAAACACCGGACCAGGGACCCCCAGAGTAGTTCTCCTCTCTTCAGCCAGATCACCGAACAAGGTGCAACCAAAGCTATCCAGGTAATGGACCAGGGTGAGTTTGGGGATGGGAGAGGGCTTGCATTTTAATACCTATCTGTGTGCATGCCTGTAAATGAAGTTGCCTGTATTCCCCCACGCCACCACACACCTTTGCCATTTTTGTCCCCTCTACCTGATGCCTTCTCCCATGCCTTTAACTTCCAGGCCAACTCCTGTTCATCCTTCAATGTCTAACTCAGATCTCCATTTTTTTTTCAAAAACTTTCTGATTCCTTGGTGTTAGCAAAGCATCTCTAAGATATTCATGCTCCCATTATGTGGTGCTATTGTTCTTTATGTGTGCTCTGCATAGTGGAGACCCTGTTTCATCACAATGATGGATGTCATGCCTAGTGCAAGGCCAGGCAGAGAGGAAGACTGTTCAAAAACAGTTTTTGACAAATGCCCATATGTTATGAAATGAACTTCCTCAGTGCAGGGCCAGAACATTTATGAATTCAATTAGCAGCTATTAATATCCATTCTAGGTGAGTTCTGAGGCTCTAAGCTACACCAACAGATGAGCTCCAAAGAAATACCTTGAAGGGGTTTCTCTCCCCTTAGCACTGGGACTCCTACTCTCTTCTCACTACATCCACAGCAATGTACAATTTAGCTCTGGAAACTCACAGGTTTAATGGTGAAAAGAGCACAGAGTATGAGGACCTAACAGCCCTGAAGGGTTTGGAACTGGAAGTGACTGCAGAGCAAGTTTCTAGGTCTCCACTCTTCCAGTATTACATTGCTCAGAACCCAGTAACACTTGAACTGAGAATTTCCCTACGGACCTCCATGGACCCCACATCATCTAGACCTCAGATGGAATGCTCCCACAGGTGCTCAAGACCTCCTCTTTTCTACTACGCAGTGATCCGGGCCAAACTCTCCAGTGAAAAGGTGGTTCCTGCCAGTGCAGACCCTGCTGACGCTCAAAAGATGATCCGGTATGAAATCAAACAGATAAAGGTACATGAGGGCGAGACAGGGCATTGACCCTCGATGGCTGATGGAGGGAAGGGGACATGCGGGTGGGACAGGGCATTGATCCTCGATGGCTGATGGAGGGAAGGAGGTCTATGCTCTGGAAGGGATGAGCCTGGTAAGACTCAGGCAATCAGTGACCCTTGTGGACGTGTTGAAGTGGACCTGTAGGAAGTGCTGGGGCAGTGACTGTGTAGAATGGGGCCTCACTGTCCATAGCTGTTTGCACACAGGACCACTAGAGTACACATCACATCTCACTGAATGAACCAAGGTGTGTGTGTGTGTGTGTGTGTGTGTGTGTGTGTGGCAGAGGTCTAACCTGGAGCTCACTGTAGCCTAGGTTGGTCTTAAACTCACAACAGTCTTCTACTTCAGCCTCCCAAGGACTAGGATTAAAGGTATGAGCCACTAAGCCTGGCTTTAAATTTAGTTTTTAAAGACTGAGACAACCCAACATGGCCATCTGTGTGCAGCAAATTCTAAACTAGATATTTGCTTACTTTTTTATACAGAAATGAGAAGGTTTTCCTGATGATACACAAATTATACTCACTGACCCAATACTGCGTTTTTGTAATTGCCTTTCAGATGTTTAAAGGGTTTGAGAAAGTCAAGGATGTTCAGTATATCTATACACCTTTTGACTCTTCTCTCTGTGGTGTGAAACTAGAAACCAACAGCCAGAAGCAGTATCTTTTGACTGGTAAGTTAAAGACCACCAACTAGCCTTGACGAAGTCTCTGGTAAGGAAAGTAGTAAGAAAGAATCCAGGGCCTTCCTTGACAGCAGGCTGAGTCAGGGAGCATGTTTTTAGGGATAAACAGAGTTGTGATAGTGACAGGCAGCCTTAAGGTTGGAAGAAACCTTGGTAACCTCCCCTTCAATGCATGAGTCGTTGTTACAGTGATACTGGCTACTGCTTCACTATTTTAAAGACAGATTGTTCTACCAGCCTAAGGCAGCTAGTTCCATTTTGAAATAATTTTAATTAGTAAGATTTTTGAAAAAAATATTTTTGGCATCTTAAGCCAAAATGTCTCCTTATGTGTTCATTTGTGCCTTTTGCATAGGCCCTAATGAGAGTTTTGAGTCTAATACAGTTCTATCTCCATGAACTTGGGCCCAGACAAGCCTCCACCATGCTGCACTGGATGGGGTAAAATAGTCAAAGGGTCACCTAAAAATACGATTCCGTAAATGAATGAATACAACACTTAAAATATTAGAGTTCAGGGAGAAAGAAGAGGTATTTTTGCAGTTGTGAACAATAAGGGAAGCTTTACTATTAAAATAGGATCTAAACTGGCCCCTCAAAAGATGGAAAATATCTAGAGAGAAAGTAGGAAAATAAAGACTGTAGGGCCAACAGGCAGAGGAAATCTATCACCAATCGATTCAGTGACAATAACTATCTACTGCAAAGCCTTGGGCAGGAGAGTGACAACTGCTGAGTAAGTCATAATCTTCAGAGTTTACATTTCAGACATGGCTCTTGAGGCCACAATGAGAGGGGTTCTCAGCTCTAAGGATATGGGATTGTGCTCACGGGGAATACCTCTGGGAGGTGGTAGGGAGGCAGAGGCCAGGTATGCCACTGAGCCCTCCAGTTCCCAGGACAAGCAGACCAGACCCCCTTTTTTTGAATTATGAAGTAGAAACTTCGTATGAACAAATCATGTGTTGGCACCACTGTTTCCCCCCTCCCTGCCCCCATTCCACTGAGGACCCTCTTCAGTGGGATTGCTGGTATGTACCATGGGGTTGTGTGCTATGATTTGGTGTACAATGCCTCTGGATAGTCCTACCTACCTTGCCTCTTATAATCTTTCCACCCCCTCTTTTGAAAAGTTCCCTGGGCCTTGGTGGGTGTGCTTTAAGTCTAAGCCTTTTTAATATCTTGACATGCACCCCTTTCCTAAGCACTCAACCTTTGGTGTCCCATTCTCTGTTGGGCACTGAGGTGTAATTTGGAGAGGTAGAAGACATGCTCTCTGTCCTCAAGGAGGTCAAGTATAACCAAGAGTTGGAATAAGTGACAAAACATAACTCCATGTGGTATCCATGCCTTTAGGAGAAGGCAAAAGTATTTTTGCCTAAAAATGAAAGCCTTTTGTGGCCTGAACAATGTTGACCTTTTTCCTTTTCCTTCTCCACTTGTCAGTGACAGCTCCTTGCCTCCTTTCCTTTAAGCTGAAATAAGCTATGTTTAGTTGCTGGGCTTGCTTCTGTCTTTACAGAGGATAGTCCCAACGTCCTTCTACTTGTTTGCATGTGAGTCCTACTCATTCTTTCAAGGCACAATATAAGCACCATCTTCTCTGAGACACCTTCCTTTCCCACACATCTTCCAAACCTGGAGATAACTGTTCTTATACTATATATGTGCAATCGCACAATTGGGTAATTTTTACTCACTTTCTGTTTACCCTTATTTTTTAAGCTCCTTGGAGATATAGATCCTGTCATATTTATTTCTGTATTCCTGGTGCTTGTTATAACAGTTTCTTAGTGAATAAATGATTGTCGGAAGTTCAAGGAGAAAGAGGGCTATTATTGTCAGGGCTGGCTTTGAGGACAAGGTGTCAGTGAAAGAGCTCCTCAAAAGATTAAAAATGAGCATAAGTAAAGAGGTGAACTTTCCTATGAGGCAATTCCAAAATATGGAGCAAGAGAGGGTGATGTGGATGTTGGGAAGTGGTATAAAAAAAGCAAAAGGAACCTATCATTTATCAAGTATCTTCTGTGGATTTTACAACTATACTAGGAGCTCTATAGACATTCCCTCATTTATCCTGAACACAGCTTTATTAATCTTTTCCTCCAGCTGAGAGGTTATGTGATCTTCTTTAAGGTTACACTGTTAGTATATGATAGAGAAGAAGGAGTCCTGCCCAATTTCTTTTTCCTCCTCTCTCATGCTAGAGCTCAAACTCAGGGCCTCACACATGGTAGGCAAATGTTCTATCATACTGAGCTATATCCCCAACCTCACAGTCTTTGATTTATTTTTTATTTATTTTATCAAGATATAGTTTTGCTATGTAACTCAGGCTGGTCTCAAACTTTTATCCTTCTGTCTCAGCTTGCTTAGTGTTAGGATAACAGATATGTACCACCATGCCCAGGCATCCAGTCTGATGTTAAAGCCTATCTTCTCTCTTTGCCATGCTAAAGGAAAAGATACCACCAGATCCCACAATTTTGCCTTGTAACACAATGCAGGTGTCTCTTTGCTCTACAGGTTGTAGGGATATACCTGTTTGGTCCTTTCATAGAGCTCAAAGTTGCCACCGCCATCATAAATCCATCAGAGGCTGGAGTTTACTTAGTGGAATAGTGTATGCTTAGTGTGGATGAGGCCTATATTCAATCCCCAGCAGAGAAGGAGGGAGAGAGAGAGAGGAGGGAGAGAGAGGGGGAGAGAGAGAGAAGAGGAAGGGAAGGAAGGAGGGAGGGAGGGAAGGAGAGAGGGAGGGAGGGAGGGGAAGAGACAGAGAGAGAGAGAGAGAGAGAAAGAGAGAGGAGGACAAGTCTTTTTAAGGTCTGGGACTCCTGGAATTCTTAGAAGAGACTCCTGACATTAGACTGTCTTCTATCTTCCCATGAAGGCCAGGTTCTCAGTGATGGAAAAGTCTTCATCCATCTGTGCAACTACATTGAGCCCTGGGAAGACCTGTCTTTGATTCAGAAGGAAAGTCTGAATCATCACTACCATCAGAACTGTGGCTGCCAAGTAAGGAAATGTCCATTTCCAAAGTCTTTTAGAGGTAGGGGATAGGACCTGAGCCTTGAGGTCTCATGCTTCATGTATTCCTTCACATACATGTGTTTCTTTACTTTCTATATTCTATTAAAGTACCAGTAGTTGGGAATGGGAGAGCAACAAAGTCCACAGTACCTTACTGTAAAGTCTGGAAATAAGCCATTATAGAATGCTGGCTAAGATGACACTAATATAGCCACCATTTCAAGAGAGTCTAAGCCAATTGTGGTAGAGTACACTTCTGAGATCACAGTACTCAGTAATAGGCTGAGGCAGGAGGATTCCAAGTTTGAGGCCAACTTGGGCTATATATTGAGAAACTGTCTTTAAAAAATGGTGAGCAGGGAAGACAGAGGGGAAAAGAGAGAGAGAAAGCAAGAGAGAGAGAGAAAGTGAGAGAGAAGGGACGAGAGAAGAGAAACTTTACCAGGCTTTGTAATTCCTATTTTAAAATTTCAATTTAGCCTATAACAAATTTGTAAAGAATTAATATTTGCATTTTAAGGTAAAGAAATTAAAGCTCTGAGAAGTGAAGTAACTTACTCAAGGTCAGTGATAAAGTTGGGTCCACTAGGGCTGATTCCAGAGATTACAGAGATAATACTATTCACAGGGAGCATGGGGAAAGAGAATTCAGGAGGGAACTTGGGGAAGACAAGGAGCCATTTAGATGGACAGTGAGGATATGTAAGGTAGCAATGGAAAAAGAAGGACATCCTAATCACTTTGATATTGTGTGGCCATGACTAGATCACCACCTGCTATACAGTGCCCTGTACTATCTCAGTCCCCAACGAGTGCCTCTGGACAGACTGGCTGTTGGAACGAAAGCTCTACGGGTACCAGGCCCAGCATTATGTCTGCATGAAGCATGTTGATGGCACATGTACCTGGTACCGTGGCCACCTGCGCCTCAGGAAGGAGTTTGTTGATGTCATTCAGCCCTAGTAGGGACCAGTGACCACTACAACCTTTCAAGAGTCCTGACGACCAAGCTAGTTCTCCTTCCCTGTGGTACTTCTGACCATCACCGCCTGCTGTTGCTGCCAGCCAATGAGAAGTGACAAGTGAACATCCTGGCCTGCATCATGGCAGCTATGGGACATACTGCATCTTATGTCCATGTCTCCAGCCTACAAGGACCGGGGAAAGTTACACAATTATTTTCTCCTGACTCAGTCCCCCCTGTCTCCCAAACCCAGTTAATCTAGCTCATACTTATTATTGAAAGTTTTGATTCTGGCTTAGTTTATTTTTCACAATTGGGACTATTTCCTTTTCTCAGGAAAATGTATTTTCCCTTCCCTTAACTGATCCAATAGGCGAGAAATGGAAACTGTCATACATATGAGATGGTACAACCTTGTGATGGATCTATAATACCAGGTGGGTTGACAAGATTATAAATGATCTGGTTGGCAGGAATGAACAGTGTACTATAGCTGGGTGTCCTCATCCTATTGTGTTAACTCATCCTGATGCTTTCATCTGCTTGAGAGAGTAGAGACACAGACTTGCTCAGTGTAAGAGCTAGAAGAGCCTACCCTTCCTCCCTATCCTACAATTCCCTTGATACTCTTCATGGTCCAATTAGCACACCTTTTGGGACAAGAGGAAACTTACTATCTAAGAAAAGGTGTTTTCCCTCCAGGTTAAATATTTTTTAATGCCTTCAATGACACCCATCATGCTGCTTTTCTCTCTCGGGTTGCTAGTATCTTCATTATTATTTCAGAACTTTGTATTTAAACTAAAGAAAGCTTTTTTTTTCCTTGTAGCATTCCAAGTCCTACTTCAATAGCTTTCTGAAACCTCAAAGAGGTGGTCTTCTGAAGACAGCTTTCAGAAGAAGACAGGAGAAAAATAATACAAGGACTCTGGCAGGCGAGATGCTAGAGGGGAAACACATCTTGTACTTGTTCTAATTCTTTTTAGAAAACATCCCTGGTAGAGTTTATAGCAGGAAAAAGACAGATTTTATTTTCCATAGAGCCCTTCAACCCTTCAGGTCAGTTCCCTCACATTGTGTCTTGGACTTCTTGAGACCTCTACCTATAAGCCTCTTTGGGTTCCCCAGCCTCTGCAGCTCTTCCTCACTTGTCCTAACTGGGAAAGTCTTGATGTTGGTCTCTGTGATTTATCAAGGACAAAAATTTAAAAATCCAGAGCCTTTTCCTAGGAAAGCCCTAGAAAAGGTGATAGAGATAGTTCTTTTTAAGACCCAAGGTTGTCTTTCATCTTCTGCATGTAGTCAGCTGGTAAGCAGGGCGATGTATAATGAGCCAAAAGGCAGCTCTGGATTCACAGGAATGCTACAATAGAGATTCCTTTTGGAGGAGGGAGTGGGAAGGGAACAAACATGATCTCTGTCCTAGAGCACAGCACTTGGAAGGCTTTGGCAGTAAGTCTCCAATCAGGACCATCAAGTGAACATCCACACCGGCCTTGGGCAGAGGACGAAGGGGAGAGGGAGGAAGATGAAAATGTGAGCTCCAGGTTGTCCTGGCAGAAAAACATTAGCAATAATTTTATCAACCCATCACCTCCTCTCTCTACTCCTTCTGACCTCCTAGGATGGGTTCAGAGAAAGCAGAAGTTTACCCAGTCTTATCACAGTTTTGAGGTAGCCACCTAAATGGGAAGCTCATAGATAAGAACAGAAGCAATATCTTGTATCTCAGGACTGGTTCATACTTACCAGACATCTATTACTTAAAGAAGCTCGTGGAAATTTTGTGCATACCCTATTCCATATAAGACATTCTACATACCAGTCATGTCAGCCACCTTGCATTTAACTGGGAAACTGACACACAGCGAGGGAGCACAACTTGTCCCATGATACAAGGCGAAGCTCCAGCTACACTCAAAGTAGTGAGGCCTTCTTACTGTTGGTCCACAGGCTTGGTACTCTCTCACATTCAAGTGTCCTTGTTTCTGCTCTTCCTTATTCTGTCTCCAGAATTTCAAGACAAAGTTTAAAATCCATCTATCTGAGCCCCTCTAAGTAGTTCAACAGCTTTACCCTATTGGAATTTTGGAGACTGAGATACTGAGGCCCTTGCCAAAGCCCCATAGTCACCATGTGGCTAAGCTCATAGTAGAAACAACAGTGACTCAAGACCCCACACATCTACCTACCATCTCTTTGTGGTTGGGGTAGTATGTCTGTTCAATAAGTGGGAACTTTTCCCCTCCCAATGTCTTGTAGATGGCCACCATCTGAGCAAACTGCAAAAAAAAGAAGAAAAAATTTCAACTGCTAGACCAGAAAGGCAAAATTAATTCATCAAATATTGAGCACTTTCTCCATAGAAGGCTTTGTGTTAAATATATTAAAATATAAGAGGAAGGTACCATTCCAGGAGTACATGCTTTAGTTGGAGCAGAAAGAGAGAGAGAGAGACAGTGAGATAGAGAGAGCACTAATATTCATTGAGACCCTTGCCTCCATAAAATATCCATTTAATGGCTTTCCATTCACTGTTCTTATCAAATTGAGGAACTATGTATCTTATCATCTCATTTTTATATACAAGGCTTAGAAGGAAACTTCACTAAAAACACAGAATTAAGACAAATCCCAATACTAATAATCCCAATACTCAGGGAGTCAGAGGCAGGAGGATTGTTTCGGGGACAGCCTGAGCTGCATACTGAGCCCCAGGCCACCATGCTACCTTACATAGAAAAGCCTTGATTTAAATAAAGATCACAGAAAAGAGGCAAAGCTAGGATTGAAACATGGGTCTCTAACTCCAAATACATGCTCTTCTGAGCAAGGATATGAAGTAAAAAAGCTGGAGTAGAAACATAGGCCAAGTCATGGGAGTTCAAATGCCAGGCAAAGAAATGGCAACTTTTTCCTGCTAGCTGTACAGTCACTAGAGTTCGAACAGGTAGTATCATGAATGAAACTGTTCTTTGGGAAGATTTGGCGGATCACAGTAAGCTAGACCCATCTTTCTGGAACTGACTTACTCATCTAAAAATGGAAACTAGGAAACCTCGAAGAAGAGGAAATGCACCCATACTTAAGAGCTTGAGATGGAAGGTTTGGAGCACATCCAGCAATGAAGAACATGAGAACTAGAGAGGTCAGTTGCCCAAGGTCACACAGTACTTGAGGCAGATTCACAGTCAAGGTCCTTTATTCCAACTGGAACTCTCCCACTTCCTTTAAGTAGCTTCTTTTCAGATTTTGCAGAGACCATGCTTTTCTCACAGGCAACATAGGACTTTCCCACTTAACCCATACATAACCCACTCCCTCCCCAAGTACATGGGCAGCAGGGGAACTACAGCATTGTTCCTACAATGCTACTAGATCAGTTCACACTCAAGCCACCAACAGATGGATCTGCTATAAGGGAAAGTTGTTAGATCAAACCTGCCTTCTATTTATCAGAGGCCAGAAAGCTAGAACCCTTCCCCAAAGTTTAGGTTTAATTCTTTATAAGGAATATAAGGTATGTAAGCCAAGAAGGTAAGCTCTGACCAGTAAAAGCTCAGAACCTTTTTTTAAAAGCAAAATGAAGTCTTTGGTTTTTGTTTTGCTTCTTAACTTATTAGGTATCCTTAGGCAAAAGATTTCTCTCCAGGTCTCATTTTCTTTAGACATAAACTGAAAAGGTAAAGTTTGATCATTTCCTCAAATTTTATACCATGAAAGAACATCCCCTTCATTCTATTTCCTCCTAAATAACTGCAGTCTCGAGGGTGGTGGTCCTTTTGTAGGTAAAGATATGATGTTATGATGGAAATGCTAGAAAACCTTGGAATTCCTGTGCCACACCCTTTAGTGCCATATTATTGGTAATGCTAAATAAGTAAGTGCTAAGTGCTAAGTAAGTGGTAAGTGCTAAGCCTTCCTCTAGGATTTAACCTCTAAGATTTTATTGCCAAAGGAGATTTCAGAGTCTCCAGGCTAGGTCTGTTTTGGAAACGAGGAGACTGAAGCAAGAGAAGGCTCCTGGATGACACCAGGTGTTGGGCTGCACTAGGAGAGAATCCAGGTCCCTTTTCTTCTTGCCCACTGCATACTCCACTGTACCTTGCTGAATTCACCATCCATGGGTTCTTAAATTTGCTTTGATTGTCAAAACTGACTCCTCAGACCTTTCTGGTGTTCTCTAATTCTCCCCACACCTCATCTGACCTTTAATATCTTTAAGATTTGCCTACCCACCTGGGCCTGGATGGATTCCTCTGCCTGGGCTTCCAAGGCTCTCCAACATCCCCAGGGAGCTGATGCCAACTCTGCCTAACGACCTCTGTCCTGCTGCAGCCCACACTGTGGCATGGCACCAAAGCATGTGAGGCCTTATCTTCCCTGCGTGTGGGTGAGTTACACAGACACCACCAGATGCCAGGAAGGCCCCCGGCAGACTCCTAGGGCCCTGGGAGAGCCAAGACCAAAATGAGAGCCAGTTCCCAGGCTCCATTTCTGAGGTCCCTGAGAGCTCACACACTCCACCCTCCAAACCTGACTGCCAGTACTCTGTCTACTCAAGGTACTGGGCTTGGCACCTAATCTCTGCCTCCCTGGAAACTTAGATAAAGTCACAAGTACACAGTTACCAATTGAACAAATGTAATATCTGATAAGGGCCATTTCCTCTATGCACAGACCAAAGAGTGAATTTGGGAGCTGGTGTTTTATTGGCAATGAATAGGAAATACTTATTATAACCAGTAATGCACTGACTCAAGAAAGAATTCATGGAAGAAATGGGACATCAAGCTCCATTGGAATATGTCATCCCTATTTCTCCTGGAAGTTAAATGCCTTAATTTAACCTCCAAATAACCCAGAAAGACTGATAGGAATTCAGATTAAACTTTGAGCAATAAGGGTAGTGTTGTTCTTGCTTTCTCTGGACTACTGCTTTCATTGCTTCTATAATCCCAGTGGCCTGCCCTGGCCAATTTCAGAGATAGCAGATATGCTCAGAGACATGTGAGCAGAGCCTTTTCTAACCCACTGGAGGCCTCTCTTCTAAACAAGAGCATCCAGAGTATGGACTACAGAAACATAGGCCAAAGTTATCATCTCAGAGGGACCCTCCCCTCAAGTTACCAAATATGTCCACTTCTACGGACAGACAGAAAGCAATATGTAAAATGTCATTTGTGTGGCAGCAGCTCAGCGGAACTGAAGGGAGAACTCGGCATGTGGCAGGGAGCCCGGTTGTTCTCATGTAATGCCAAAGGCAATGCGCTGAGACTGTGAATGGGTGAGAGCATGACCCCTCACCAGATCCCAGATCCATGAGGGGACAAAGCACCAGCTATGGGCTTCTTCCTTCTCTAGCCTCTGCCACAGTTTGGAAAAGAAATCGTGGCATTATTTTCTTTAAGAGGTCTCAGATACTAGGACTATAACAAGCAAGTTGGCAAAGTGGTGCACTACTAATAGTGGTACTATTAATCTCAGTTTATAGACACAGAAACCAGGGCACAGAGAGGTTTAGCACAGGCCTGGTCTGTAATTAAAATCACCCAGAAAAGGCTGGATCACCCTGTGTAGCTATAAGAGCCAAATTCTGACAGGGGTGAGGTGGGTTAGTATACATTTATAGAAAGAAGGCCAGGTGACTGAGGAAGAAAGTAAGGTTTCCAGGAAAGACATTTGTTGGAGGTCTCATATGTGCTTTCCTGGAATTGGCAACATACTCAAATCACACTATCCTTTTAGCCAGTTCCTACAGAACACTAGGATTCAGTTGAGGCCGTTCACGCACTAGGAAAGGCTGAGCAAGTGAAGCTTGGAAACTCAACACCCTCCTTAACCACATCCACTTCCAGACCTTCTTACTTCTTATTCACTCCTCTTTTTCTTACACTTTGATATCTCTCTGACATCTAGGGAATGGGAAAGCATTCAGCTCAGGTATGAAGAAAAGGTCAAGGTAAAAGAAGAGGCAATGGAGACATACCCACTCTAGCTCCCTGGGTAGCAAAGAGGCTTGAGGTTCAGACACTTCATAATAAGCCTTGTGAACCTTGGCAGTCTGGCATGTGTGGTAGATAAAATCTGATTTGGGGGGATAAGATGATGCAGCCTATTTGATTAATGGCAAGCATTTCCTTCCAAAAGGGCCAGTCTGGAGCAGCAGAACTAGCAGAGGAGATAAGTCCCCTAAGCTGTCTGAAAGGAGACATCAGGTCATCTCCCTCCTAGCCTTATTCTTTCATTCCTCTCTCTGCCTAAAAGCTTCCTCTGCCCTCCAAGATCTCTAGACTAGCTTGTTAAAGAGAACCAAACCAGCCCTTCCTCACATAGTAGCCCATTTTATGTGAGGGCCAGTTCTGATACAGAGAAATTCTGGCTCTATAACTTTGGCAAGTTACTTAATACTTTCCTGGTCTTATTGCTCTGCACCACGTGGTAGTACTAATATTTTCCTTGTAAAATGGTCATGAGGATTAAATGACATTACACAGAAAAAAATCTCACAGGTTGTACCATATAGTAAGTGGTTTTAGATTCCTTACTTTCCTTTTTCTATCATGAAGCAGTGAGATTTGATTATCTCAAAGGACATTTCCAGCTCATTTAAGTGCCTAACTCATCAGTGTGCAGATTAGGTTGTTGAAACACTCGATAGGATTCTGTCATTAACATTTGGTCCACTAGCCTTTCCAATAGTTCCATACCACCTATTCTATGAGGCAAAACAGACATCTTTTATCAGTGCAGACTATGGTCAAGAACAGACACCACAGACTAGTGAGAAATTCTTGATAGCTCTCTGTGCAGCTTGAGAGCTTCCCTCGAAGAAAAGGCGTGTAGCTCATGATATCTGGGAACATTCTATGATGGCCTATCCTATGCCAACATTTCTGCTGAGATTCCTCTCAACTCTTCTCTGCCCATCCTGCCAGTGGAGTACCAGTGATCCCTCCAGGGGCAGTGGAGGGTGCAGGGCCTCAGTCCCACCCTTTACCTGAGAGGAAGCAGTGTCCTACTCACCACCCACGGCTTGTCACAGAAGTTGTAAATGGATTCCAATGAGTTGATGCTGGGGAGCCCTGCATATTGCATGCCAATGATCAGGTGGCGGAAGTCCTCATTCTCTGCCATGCCAAATGCATGCTGTCGGATGAGCACAAAGTCTGGCCTGAAGGACCTGGTAAGAATGCATTTCCATTAACCAGCACCTCACATTATCTAGTCTCCCATTTCCAAACCCCAAGTTAGAGAAAAGATGTGAATAACCACCTAGTTCATGACCCTCATTTCATTCTTATTACTCCTTTCTGGGCTAGGAAATGAAGTATCATTACAGCCCCTTGCCAAAGGAGATTTGAAGAATAGATTTCTGAATTTCTCTCACTCCCTCAGGCTAAGCTTTACTTTTTTCTACTATACAAATTCTTCCAGGAGGGAAAAAATACTTTTATACCCTCACACCTTAAGTGAAAGAGCTATTCCCTGTCCTCATAGGGCAGTACAAAAGCCTAAAGCTCCTTGTGATTCCACAGCTGGTGTTCAAAACAGGGCCTAGAAGGCTTTTAAGACAACATACAAGACTGTCTTCACCACAATGTAACTAAGTCTCTGATTTTAGTGTACCGTTCAAGTCCTTAAAGCTGCTCCTTAAAATAGGTAATGCCCTCATCAGGCTCCCAGGAGAGCAAGGGGCCAAGGCTGGCTGAGAGCTGATGCCAAACTTCCCAGTGTTATTCTTCCAAAGCGGACGCTAGGGAGGGGTACAAATATTCTTCGCAGAACTGGGGTTGAGCAATGGCTGCAGGAAGCACTGAGTACAGAATGTTCTCATGCATGGGAAAGTTCCCATCATTTCACCTCTAGCCAGCAAAGCTCCCAGCCTCAGCTGCTCCACAGGAACAGGGCTCCTGTCTTCATACCCTAGCTTCAGAGACCTTCCCAGAGAAGCAACTTGTGGCAGCATCTGCTCCCAAGGCTCCACGGCTCAGCAATTTGACACCATATATAATGACATACCTGGTTGTCTGCCCTGGCACCCATCCAAGCTCTACCGACAAACCCAGTCCAACTCAGGCTCACAAAGCAGCTTTGGGTGTTAAAGAAGCTCTCCTCAGTTGTTCAGGGACTTATCACCAAGTCAGCATGACATCTGCTTGGGGTGTCCTGATCTTATTCCCAGTATGGGACCTGTTGTTAGGCTCCAGATACCCCCAATCTGGCCTTTTCAGTCACATCTCAGATTCAGGTGGATACTGAAGACTTGTATGTTTGAGATCAAGCTCAAGGTTTATGTCCCAGGTATAGAAACAGATTCTAAACTTGTGGCCAGCCCTTGAGTCTTACTCTGGCACCTACAAGGGCCTGTCCTATTTCTGTAGATCCCTTCTAAAGTACTACTACCTGCCTGTATGAGTGCATCTCCATGAAAAATAGAGGAAGAAGCCTTTCTATCCTGTTGTAATATCTACCTCAGTTCACTTCCCACCTGAATGGGGTGTGTTTTTCTTATCTTCTACTCCAAAATAGACAAGCTCACATTTCCTGTTGTGAGATCCCATACACCCTCAGCCTGGCCTTTCCTGACACTGACCTAGTAGATCGTGTTGCTCAGTGGAAGGTGAGGGTCAAGGTACTAAAGACTGAGGGAAGAAAGAGGGTAAGTTAGGGACTCCTAGAACAAGACTCTTTTCTGAAAACCTGAAACCGTATTAATTTCCTGGGAAGAATGACACCGGAAACTATCTCCCACCATCTGGAATTCTCTTTACTTCCCTGAAAGAATTGTGTGCACATCAATATCCCATCTACAAGGTACTCAGCATACCACCTGACATGGGAGTACTCAATAGCTTCTCATTTTCTTTCATCTACAATGCCTATTCCAATAATGGGTTTTCCTGGCATTGGAAAGTCAAATAACACACATGCAGCTATATATCAAATCAGTGAGTGGATCTAAGCAAGTCAATATAAAATGCAAGGTCAAACCATATCAGACATTTTCAAATGTTTTAAAAAGCAATGGAACCTGGTTTTCCAGGGGAATTGTACAGAGAGATAACAGCACAAGCCCATGCTGCCTTGAGGTTAGGCAGAAGTCCTAGTAGGAATGCAGTTACTTCTAAATGTGCCCTGAGTCTTTGAAATGCTTTCTCTACCCGAGAATTAGGCCTGTCATCTCTACCATTTTCACATGGCACACTATACATAGTTCTGCTAGCTCGCTCCAACCCTGGCTTTGAAACTGCCTCAAGTCAGAGGAGAAAACAGTGACCATGAGAACAGAAAGGCCCTTACCGGACAACCTTTGTTCCATTACGGAGCACCTGCATGTCCACAGCATAGGTTCCATCTGCATGGGCCACCAGGTTGAGCTCTGAAAATTCCGCCTGGAGAACAGAAGGGTGGTAAGTCTCAGTTCCTGACTGCCAAGTCCTCCACTGGGGAGCAGCAGCAGCAGCCCAACCACCAAACATCCATTTCATTTTCTAAGCATTACCGCATGCATGAGAGTTCTCTAATATTCACAGAAACCCTATGAGGGAAAAAATCCGTGCCTCAGTAAAGTTTGGGCAAGTAGAACCTACTATTGACAGAGACAGGGAAAACTTGGGTCTTCTGACTCCCAGGCCAGAAGCCTTTGTGCTGCCTCTCTATAGAGTGAAGATATCAACTGGACAAAGACCCCCTTTTCTCAGTTACAACATAAAAGCACGAGGTTCTAGTTTGGTAGTAAATGGACTTCAGTTGCACTGTGCCCCTGACCTGCTACATAACATGCCTAGCAAGTGCTTGTCCTGTCTAGTTTCCTCAATCTATAAAACGAGAGTAGTCTTTATCAATCCTGCATATCTGACAAGTTGTTTTAAGAAAGGAATGTAATAATGGATAGGAAAGCATGCTATAAACTATAATGCTCTATGTAAGGAATGAGCAAAAACTCCTGTTATTATAGATAGAATACACTATTTAAACAGGACATAATTTTCTATCTATTATGGAGCCAGGGGCAGAAGAGGGTTTAAAAAAATAGAGTTCTTGGATTTCACTGTATTAAAACAAGGGATTTCTTTTCTAAATTCCCTCTGAAGTGTAGCATCAGGATAAGGGGAGGGATCATAGGAGCAGTACACCTGCTCAGAAAGCATGTGCCACCAACAATATGGAGTGTGTCCTAGGAAGACATTTATCTAAAGGCTTTGTAGCTTGAGAACTCTGCACAACAGAACCCCTGAGAACTGTGAAAGGTCAAGGTAATGAAAAGATATAGCCTTCAAAATTGTGCTTTTGAGAGCACAGAGAGCAAAAGCCCTGGAAAAGGTGGGGGAAGAAGAGGAAGAGCCCCAAGCCCAGCAAAGGTCACTGCACTGCCTGGGCAGGACTCTACAGCTCACTGGCATTGATGCAGGCTCAATGTGAGCTTCAGGCTGATTACCTGCTCCACCTTGATATCATAATCTCCAAGGATTTTTTTGCCCCGAAAGCACTTGGCCCTGGAGAAAGGGGGGGAAAGCACAAACAAATTAGTTTGGTGCAAATGTTGAACTCAGACATTTATTCTCCTAAAGAAGAGATGACAGTAGACTGAACCCCAGAAAAGATAAGAGACACAGGTTCTCAGAATTTGCAACTAGATCACCATAAAATCTCAAACAAAGCACTTCCTCTCCATTAGCTTCAATTTGTCTGTTTTCTACTTATGGATTTTTACTTTTAAAAGAAATTTCTATTGGCACTTTGCCTTTTCAAAATGACTGTGGAAGGCTACTACAGCTCAACATAAAACATATTTCTGAGCAGTCAAGAAAATGAGTTAAACTGAGTTATTCAGTACACAGCCAGGTCCCCAGAAGAACCTCACATGAATGCATTAACAGCCTCTTGCATATTCAGGATATTTTCTTATGTTTACATTCATTCTTTCTTACCTCTAACCTACCCCCCCCAACACACACACATAAGAGTCTCTTCTCTGCCCATTTAGGCTGGCACTTCATTTATAAAAAGCAGCTAGCCATCTACACCCATAAGCTAACTCAGACTTGCTTTTTAACCTTGAAATTTCCAATCTGCACATTTCATTGGAGGTTCTTTTCTCATAATGAAGGAATGAATCATTGTTTTATTGGGTATCATGTTCTAGGAACTATATGCTCGTTGCTTTGGAGAACCTTTCATTAAACCCTCACAACTTATGAGACAGGGAGACAGGTCTTTATTTTAGAAACAGGGAATTCAAGATTCTGAAGAGAAAACTGGCATAGCCAAGGTCATCCAGCAAGTTACTGACAGAGCCTGTCCTTACACCCCAAGCTGTAGGGCTCTGTAGGGCTGACGTGCCACACCCTCCACACTGCACAGCACGTCTCCCTCTGCTGACCTGCTCTTCCATCTTCTCACACGGAAAACTGACTTGCCGTGTGTGCTACACTCATTTGTTTTCTGATTTCCCTTTTTCGACTCAAAAGAGGCATAATGATGTTATGAGTACTAGTCCCACTACAAATGCTTCCTTCCCTGGTTTCTGTCAACTTACTCAGGATGAGGCCAGGCTATTTCCTTTGCTCTATGCCTTCTGGAACAGCCCGTTCTAGGAAGTTGTCATTTGTCCTATCCAAGTCCCTGGCCACCCTGAAATTGCTCCTTTGAGGCACTGGGCCATCCTGGAGCTGGATCACTGAAGTCCACCCCCCCACCTCTGCCCTAATTCCTCACTAAGCTTCACATCAGCTTGCTTCCAGGACCCTGATCAACATTCACAGCTCAACAAGCCCCTCGGGCAGGGGGCCTGTAGCATATGCCATTCCTTTGTCTACTGTTCTGTCTATGCATGACACTGCTGCTGCTCTGCAGATCTTTGTTCTTGATAATAAACAGGAAGGAGCAAATGACCCACAAGATGCTTTCTTTCCTTAGTTGGATTGTCTCTGCTGCTGTCAGAAATGCTTTCTATCTCCCTGGCTCAAAGTAGCTTTTCAGTATGATAGGTGTCAGAGACCTCTTACTCTGTATGAAGCTTAGTGTTTTCAAAACACATTCTTTGATGCATTTGCTTCTCAAAAGTCTGTGGAAGATAGTGAGTGAGAGAAAAGAGCACATATGATGTTTTCTGTGAGTTAGGCATACCACTCAACTGTTCTGGATTTCAGTTTCCCCAACAGTGAAATGAACATATGTGTTGAATCTAGAACTAAGAGCTTACATCTAGATGCTTCAATGCTGCCAAGTTTTCTAACTTACTCGTTTATTTTGCAGGTTTTGAACACTGATATTGAGGTGTATTTATAGATTCTGGCTGGGTTTGTCTGCCACTTCCTGCACCTGCCATTGACCAACTTGGCTAAAGGAACTGTTTTCATGCCTTCCCTCCACCCCCACCTCTTCAGCTATCCTAATGCCTTTTCCTTAAGGTAATTTGTCCTGTTGGAAATCTTAGTTTGTTTCCTGGCCCAGGGTCACTGACCTCTCTTGGCCAAGCCATAATGCTATGATAAAGGAGCCAAAATGTCAGCAGGTGGAGCACAGAGCCCTCTTCTGGAGAATGAACACAACTGGCCCTTGGACATTTTAATTCATTTTCATGAGAAAATTCTGTGACTTGCTAGCAAATGACAGAAGCACTACCTGATACGAAGAGAGCACTAGCAGGAGGCAGTGTGCTGGCATCAGAGGATGGGCTCTGCACTCTTGGTCTAGAGTATGAATTCTAATTGCATACTTCCCTAACTGTGTGACCTTGGGCGAGAGGCTTACTTTTTTTTTTAAAGTATATAATTTGGTTAAACTATTTAATCTTCAAAAGTATATAAAAATAAAATTAAAAACTAGATGTTCGCTTTTCCCATCAATCTCTTGTCACATACACTTTTCATTATCAGTCTCAAGCATATTCTTCCAGTGAGGATGGGCAGTGTAGATGAACTATGTGTATATGCATGAAACACACATACAGCATCATGTTATAAAAGATTTTTTTTAGAATTTTGATTTTTTTCACTCAAAAATTAGTCATAGTGATAAGCTTTTTAAGGCATTTTCCAATGGAATCTCTTTAATAGTTGCATAGAATAGCATGCAACAATTTAGCCAATGCTTACTGGTGAGTATTTAAATTTTCAGATTCTTATCTTTGCTATTACAGTGATATGATTTACATTTTAAAATATGTTCAAAGGATAAATAATTTATTGTATAATTCCTGGTATGAGGAACAGATACACTTGAAGATTTTAGAAAATTTTTGAACTGCTCCCTACCCAATGAAAAGATTATATGACTTTCATCAGTGTTTGAAAGTTTGAGAAATGTGCTTCCCTTCCTCTGCTTTTCCCATAGTCCACAGAATAAGTGCTCAGTATAGACTTTATGACTGAAATTTTATTAAATAAATCCAGATTTATCCCCCGTGCTCAACACAAAACAGAACCCAAGATGTACATCCTTGAAACACAGACTAAAAATATCTATGGTGCCTGTGTTATTAATTTCCCCCTATTGTAACATTTTAACAAGCCTAGCAGCTGAGGATCCATGTGAGTTTAATGGCTTGTAGTTTCCTTAATAGGCCAGGTAATGAACCATCTCCCCTTTTTGCTAAAATGAGTGGAAGCATCTAGATGTAACTCTTGTTATTCGAGGAGTAAAATACCTTAACTTCCCACCTACTTCCCAACTTAGAATGCTAAAAACATGATTTCAGAGAATTCCGTACTGTCATCATCTTAACACTTAGCTCAGGTGAGGCAAGTCCAGTTTAAGTGCTCCCTCTTTTATGAGTGGGCCATGGAGAAAGGGTTGTAGAAATAACAATTACTGGGTGCTAAGGACCTGAATTCCAGGGAACTGAATTAAGGCCTACTATTAGCACTTCTCAGCTGTGTCATTTTGAGAAAATAACTGCTTTTCAATGCCTTCATTTCTTCCCACATAAAATAGGGGTAAAACCAGATGGCTGAGGTGTGAGGATGGCTTGAGTTGAGGCCAGCCTGGGCAACATAGTGAGACCTTTGTCTCAAAATAAGACAAAATAAAATGAGTAAAAATAGTAATAATGGTGAAGACTTGCCATGCACTAAATATTATTCTAATTAAAATTTTAAAAATTTATTTATTTGCAAGCAGAGAGAAAAGGAAGAGAGACAGACAGAGAGAATGGATGCATCAGGGTCTTCAGCCACTGTAAACAAACTCCAGATGCATGTACCACTTTGTGCATCTTGCTTTACATTGGTGCTGGGAAATTGAACCTGGGTCTTTAGGTTTTGCAGTCAAGCGCCTTAACCACTGAGCAACCTCTCCAGCCCCTATTTTGATTTTTAAATGTATTTTACCACATTTAACCTGCAGGTTGCTGTGAAGAGAATGAAATAAGATGACACAGATATATTTTGGAAGCTATGGATATGTGAAGTTTTGTTAGAAAACGCAGCAAAAATTGCTGTTTATTAATGTTGTTATGTATTATCTTTCTGTGTGTGTTTGTATGTGTGAGTATGGGCATGTGTGTACCACAGCACAAATGTGAAAGTCAAAGGACAACTCCCCTCCCCAGTGCTGGCCTCGCCTTCTACCTTATTTGAGAAAGGGTCTCTTGTTCATCACTGAATGCTAGGCTAGCTGGCCAATAAGCTTCTGGTATTCTCCTGTCTCTGCCTCCCATCTCACCATAGGTAGGCTGGGATTATAGCTGCTTGGTACTGCTTCTGCTTTACGTGGGTGCTGAGGATCTGAACTCCAGTTATCAAGCTTACACATCAAGCCCTTTACCCACTGAGCCATCTCCCCAGTCCCCAACATTGTCGTCTTCCCACTGTGATAACCAGTATGAATTCTCCACCCGCAGAGCCTTCACCATATGCACTGTCTACTCATGTTAGGCTCACAGCAGCAGCATCTAATGCCACTTTTCAGAGTCAGTTGTCTAATAATCAAGCCCCCCCGCTGCCACCCTCCGGCCATTCCACATGTGAATCCTAGATTTTTCATAATCTTTTAGATTTAAAATATTATGCCCCATTATTTAGCTTTATGTTCTAACCTTGGGCCTGTACAATTATAGTCACTGTATTTATAAATTTCCAAATCCTTCATAGATCAGTGTAGACAATTCACAATCAGGGCTTATTGAGTGGAGACAGTAGGACTAGTAGTTTGCACAGGATTGATATGGAAACCTCAGAACTGAGTAGATCCAGGCTGTTCTGTAAGCCAAGCCAGAGTGCTACCTTTTCCTCCCTGCTTTCCCAAGAAACTACATTTTTTATTTCCATCTATTGTGGAGCTAAAGGATCTAGAAACAACCTAAAGTGTAAATCCTCCCTAGATGACTGATATTGTCATAAAACTCAAAGCTCAAGCTAGAGGATTACTGCACTGATGGGGTATTTTCAGGTTCCAGAAAGCATTTGGGAGACTTTCTTGGAGCTCTGTCAATAGTCAAGCGCCTAGTAACCTCCTGGCATTGGTGAAGACATTTCTAACAAAGTGCTCAGTTTCTGACTCTCAATGACTCTAGCTCAGGCCTTATCCTTTTGACCAAGTAGCTCAAGCATTCAAAGAGTTAGAGAATAAACAAGAACTAACAAGGGATTTCTATTTCCCACTCTATTGGAAGGATAAAGCTAAACCAGCTAAATTTGTAAGCACCTGCTGCCACCCACTGGTGTTATGTGTATTGCAATTTGAGCTAGCTACCCTCCATGGAATTCCCTCACCCAGGAATATCCTCTCCTCGAAGTTTCCTCTAACTCTCAGGTTAGTGGGGAACACAGAAACAACTACAAAAGATTGTAGTGCAGGCTATAATCCATAGAAACATGAAGAAAGCACCATGGGAACCCAAAGGAAGGAGAAGTCTAGGAAGGCTCCACAGGGTCGGAGTTTACCACCTAGGATACAGAATTGAAAGGTGAGGGCAAGGCCTGGAGGGTGGAGGGTTAAGGGAGGTTCAGGCACTGCGGGAGGTTCACTTTGGCTGAGCAGTGAGGTGAGGCTCTCAAATGTCAGGCTGAGTATGTGAGACTTAACTGACTAGTTTCTGAAAGATTAAAAAAATTATTGGAAAACAACAGTATGTGTGGTGTGCATACATGTGTATACAAATGTTCATATGTGTGTGGTCACACATGTACATGTGGAGGCCACAGGTTGATGTTGGGTGTCTTCCTCAATCATTCTCTACCTTATTTATAAGATAAAACTTTTTCTCACTTAAACCCGAGTTCACTGGTTCAGCTAGTCTAGCTAGCCAGTAAGTCCCAAGAACTCTCCTGTACCTGCCTCCCTCCCTAAAGTTAGGATTACAGACACATGCCACAGTGTCTGGTATCTCCATGGGTGCTCGAGAGCCAGACTCAGGTCCTTATGCTTGTGCAATAAGCACTTTACTGAGTCATCACCCTAGCCCTACTGTGGAAACTTTTATCCTCAATAATCAATAATTTTTTCTAAGCTTTTTAACTTATCACCTTTCACATTTTTGCTGTTGGGACTGTGGTTTAATTTTTTTCTTTTCTTTCCTTTTTTTCTGTTTTCTTTTCTTCTCCTTTTTTTTCAGGCAATGTCTCATGTAGCCCAGGCTGGTCTTGAACTACTTATTGATCCATACCACCATAGCCAGCTTTGATTTGAGTATTTCACAAATGTCATATCTCCTGCCCATTTTTAAATTTCTATATTTTTAAGTATTATATCTAACTGGCAAATGACTTGTTTTTTATTTTGGAAAAAAGGTACATAATGAAACCTTGGCATCATTAGTGCACTCATTATGTTGTACAACTGCTACCACTATCTATATTCACAACTTTTCATCATCCAGCACAAACCAATGCTTTAGACCCTTCATCGTAGATAACTTCCAATCTACTTTCTGTCACCAGGAATTTGCTAGTCTAATGCAAGGTTTTTTTTAATATATAAACATCAGTCATTATCTCACTGAACAAAATTCATAATTTTATTAACATATTTACTGTCTATATTAAAATTTTCTTATATCCAAAAATACTCCCAAAGATTTTAAGCAGGGAGGTGACACTGACAGATGTACCCAAGATCTGAGAATCCTTTTGCAAATGAAGGAGACTAAGGGAAAGAATTGGGGCTTGAGATCATTAGGAAGCCAATGCTACATGAGATGTCAGAATTTGCCATTTTACTGGCACGTGACAAACCAATAACTATTGATGGCATAGTACTCATCTGACAACTCAATCACTTGATTATTAGATCTAGGAACTTAAAGACTAGCTGGGGTTTGGTAGTGACATTAAAAAAGATTTCATAAAATGAGAGAAAGTAACATGGGACTCCACTGTAGATGTCCTGGAACAGAGACATAAATAAGAATTAAAATAGCCAGGTAGGGCCTAATAGTGATGGAGGGATTATTAACTCAAATTTGGATTTGTTATCTAATTTATAGACCATACAAGTTTCTTACAGCACATGGAAATTTTTCTGCTATGGATAATTGACTTAGCAATAAGAGCAGAGAACAGGAAAACATTAGCACATATCTGAATAAGGTGATGGTCTGTGATTGGTTTTTGATATCACTAATTCTGTGATTGACTTGCTAGATAAAATGTTCTGCAGTGGCAGAACTGTTTAGATAGAGCAAGCTACATGCTTTCTTATTCAACATCCATAAAAGTGATCTAGGAGAGAGTATATGGGGAAACTGCCAAGTTTGCAGATGGCATTCAGCATTTCCAGGATTAAAATGCCATGATGATTAGGAATAAACTGAATGGAGATATGGGCATGGGCAGAAAGTGGCAGAGGAATTTTAATGTAACTAAAGTGCAAGAAAACACATTTTATCAGAGGATTATGAAAAAGTGCTCAACTACAACCTGGTACAGCAACCTAAATAAAACAAAGTTATTCCCTTAAGATAGTTCTGAGAGGTTTTACAGACCCCCCAAAAAAAGACTTGAGAGAGTGAAATGCGAAAAAATGTTAGTTATAAACAGCATGTCAGCATGTTTATTGGGAACCAAACATAAGTTTCTTACTGTCTGACCTCACCTTGCTGTAGCACCTAATTTGTGATATATCAGGTCTAGTAATAGACACATCAGTGATACTATGAATATAGAAATTGTCCAGAGAAAGTAGAACCCAATGAAATAGCTCTGATTTTAGGAAGCTAAAATAAAATGTCATCCATCGTCTATAAATGTAAATATCAAAAGGTGACATATGGTCAGGCGTGGTGGCACACAACTTTAATCCCAGCACTTGGGAGGCAGAGGTAGGAGAATCACCATGAGTTCAAGGCCACCCCGAGACTACATAGTGAATTCCAGGTCAGCCTGGGCTAGAGCGAGACGCTACCTCGAAAAACAAAACAAAGCAAAAAAGGTGACATATATATCACTCATCTTAAATAATCTATATTCACTTTCATAGTATTTAACACTCATTGCAGTGCCACTTCAATGTTCTGTGTTTATGGGAACATGTGGCTCAAATAAACCAACTGACTTGCTTACAAGTAGTAGCTAGTAAAATCAAACTAGCTCTTTTGATTATCATGTTTAGAGGCTGGGCACTTCTTTAGATGGGGCTGTGCTCTACTATTTTTGTATTCCCAATGTCTGTTCTTCTATTTGACATAACATAGATGATCAGGGAAATGCTTACAAGGTTACTGAATTGGACATAGCTAAACATTTGAATGTTAGTTTCAAAAAGCATAATCAGGCTCACTCTGACACAGAATCCTGAGCTTAAAAACTACTGAAGATACCCATTTGGTCCCTTTTATGGAGTTTATGAAATTCTTTCAAGTGATCTATAGGAGGGCTTCAACAGCCCGAGGTGGCAGATGAAACCTCTTTAGAAAAACTGCAATCCAAAAGCTCTGAAAATAACTAATTTCTGAGTAAATACCCAGCTGTGACTTCAGTTGGGAACAGCAAATCACTTTTTCTAAGCAGATTTTTCTAAAGATATCTATTTGGGGGAATAATTAAATGATGCAGTATCACAAGATAACAAGATTGTCAAAATCAGAAAAAAGAATTGTGTAACTCAGAAGAACAAATGATGGGAAGATTATTTGTCTGTAATTACAGTGGAGCTACAGAAAAGACTGCCTGGGAGTCATGGGGCATATTCTCTTTCCATGACTAGCTTATAAAATTAAATCAGGCTGATTTGATATTGGCACAAAGTGGATCAATTATAAAGTTTGCTTTGGAGAAAGATCAGGCAAATATAATTTTCAAAAGCTATGGATGGATTTTGTGTAAGGAAAACAGGGCTTTTGCATTGAGAAAGCTCTGGGCTTACCTCCCACGGAGCATCCGAATCATAGGCAGCCATCTCCACTGCCACTGACGTGGCCTTTCCTCCTTGCCTCACATCTAAACACAGGGAAACAGTCTCCATGACCTAACACCACCATTCTATTTGAAATGCATGCCTGGCTGTTTCCTACAGTTCTGCTGCAGTGCTTCCATGTGTATTAGGAAAAGGCCACCCTTTCTCTGGATGCTTGTACAGAACACTCTCCTATACGGAAGTATTTGGCTTGGTAAGCAGAATGGGAAGCTGTATTCCAGCCCCCACTTGTCCTCCGTCTACCATTCAGTTTCCCAGTTACTACCCTGGCGCCTCTGTCCTCTGCATATTTACCCCCTTATCATTCTTGAGGGTCCAAAACTAGTTTTTCCTGTCTTATGAAATCTTCCCTGTCCTCCCCACCTGCAATAATTTCTTTTTCTTTTGAAACCCTAGTCTGAAACCCCATCAACCTGTCATTTAAAACAGACAGCTAATTTTCATGTTTGCATCTCCCCCACCTCACTGGATCAGAAACCTCCTGAGGGTTTGCACTTCCTGAAGAGCTTATACTTTCCATTCTTCAACAATTCAATCTCACACTCACTTCTGCTTTATAAGACGCATACCTATGACAAATGCTTTGTGTGTGTGTGTGTGTGTGTGTGTGTGTGTGTGTGTGTGTGTGTGTGTGTGTGTGTGTCAACTTGAGTAGGCCCATTGGGTATCCAGATATTTGCTTAAGCAGCATTTTTTTGTGTGTGAGAGCATTTCTAGATAAGATTAACATCTGGGTCTGGAGAGATGGTTCAGCGGTTAAGGCACATACCTGAACTGCCTAATGACCCTGGAGTTTGATTCCCCAGCACCCATGTAAAGCCAGATGCACAAAGTGTTGCATCATCTGGAGTTTGTTTGAAGTGGCTAGAGGCCCTGGAGTACTCATTTTCTCACTCTCTCCCTTCTCTCCTCACAAATAAAATATTTTTAAAAATTAAAAAGAGATTAACATCTGAATCATCAGACTAAGTAAATCTCTTCCCAATGTGGTTGGCATCACCTGACACATTAACAAGTCTTTGCCTATCATCAAGCTACCCTTAGACTCAGACTGAAACTTGTATACCATTGGCTTACCTGTATCTCCAGCTTCTCAGCTTCTATAACTATGTGAGCCAATTCCTACCCCCTGCCTCTCTTTCTCTTCCCCCCCCTCTTACCCACAGATATAACAAAATACTGCTACAGTATCAACCTTGCTGTTGTGGTAGCTACTTTATGTACCCCAGGCCCGGCATCTTAGACTATGATCATTCACTCCAATATGTAATGGGGCCAGCCTCCATCTTAATGTGTGTATGTGTATTGTGAATCCAACTTAGGGCATTGGTGCATGCTAGGCAAGTACTCTACCATGAGCTATATCCCTAGCTCTTATTGTACTATTTTAGGTACAAACTAGCATACCAGGTATTGAAGAGCAAATACATATTTATATATTATCATAAATATGATAAATTAAATATGAAAAATTAACAACAGTTTCTAATCCTAGAGAGAAATTTTTGTTTAGAAGCCTTTTACTTATTTTTTTTAACAATTTGAATTTATTTATTTATGTGTGTCATTGTGCATGCCACAGTATGTGTGTGAAGGTCAAAGGGCACTTTCAAGGTACTTGTGCTCACCTTCTTTGAGACAGGGTCTCTTGCCTCTGCAAATGAACTACCAGACTGCAAACAAACATTAGACTAGCTGGCTCACAAGCTCTGGGTTCTCTTGGCTCTACCTCCCGACTATTCATAGGCATTGGGATCACAGATGCATGTGCCATTTTGTACCTGGCTTTACATGGGTACAGCGGAATTGAAACGGCCTGCAGGCTTTGTAATCAAGTGTGTCTAACTGCTGAATTATTTCTCCAGCAACCTTTTACTTATTATGACAGATTCACAGAAAGAAAATATTTTACTAGCTTAAGATCTACCAACAGACCCAGGCATTCATACATGCCATCCCAGTTCTCAGCAGGCAGAGGCCAGATACTTGTGATTTTGAGGACATCTAGAGCTATATATAAGAGTCTGTCTCAAAAAAAAAGAAAAGAAAAGAAAAGAAAAAAAGAAACAAACAAAAAGGTAAAGGGAAAGATGTTTCTCATCCTGATCCTGGGTTAGATCCCTAGCCCTGCAACAGCAACAAACCTAACAAAAGTAAGAGGCCAAGTTCCCTACAATGCTGCCTCCTTAGAACCAAAATTGAACATTGAGATGGCTCAGTAGTTAAGAGTACTTTCCACTTAAATATGAGGGCCTGGGAAGGCCTGAGACTGCTGGAGTTCAAATTACCCAAAGCATATGCAAAAAGCTGGGCATGGTCATGCACATGTCTGTAAGCCAAGTCCACAGAAAGTGCAGACTGGAAAATAGCTGGAGTTCACTGGCTGCAGCTCCCAGTTTAGGGAGAGACCTCCCCCCATCTCAAGGAAGTATACTGTTGAGTAGTTGAGCTAGAGACTAGCACCTGAAATTCTCTTTTGGTGGCAGCATGAATGCACACAGAGTGCACCTCTGCACATACCACACACACACACACACACAAGCGCGTGCCTAAAGAATTGAAATTCAACAGAGATCCCTAATGTTATAATAGGATGTGGAAAGTGAGGACCTGATTCCCATTTTAAGTGCTTGTGGGTAGGAAATACAAACAGCTGAGCATTACAGAGGTATAATGAAGTTTGATTTATCTCTTCATCGATGCATTAATTTTGTTTGAGAGACTGCAGCAGTAAGAATGGGCTTTCTTTGTATTCTGCTCTCATTAGCACAGGAAACTTGATCCTTTGTCCCTGGTCTAAGTGAAAACTGTCATGGCTACTATTGTCAGCCCACTCAGTGTCTTCATATCTCCAGGCCATACTGCTTTGGATTTCCAAACCTAACCCAGGTGGCACATTCCATGCCACAATTCTCCAGCTGGCACTGCTTCAGGCAGAGACGTTACTCACCAGATCACAATAAGTCCTCACCACTGACTCTGGCACACTGGAAAGAGAACTGGCATGTACTAGTACTAGAAAAGTGCCATAGGTTCCCAGGTGCACCCAAATCTAGCAGCAAGGAACCACACAAGTTCTTAATAGAGAAATGCACTTTAGGCATGATCCTCTCATCTCATGGGGGAAGAAACTGCAGCTTACAGAGGGGGAAAATGTGGCCCAAGGTTATGCAACTGGAAACCTGTGTGTTCTTGTAGTCTCAACCCAAAGGTGTTTTGACTACACCAAGTTTAGCCCAGAATGGACAGCTCAGGCCTTAATAAGACATGCAACAATACATGGGTCTACTCTCTATGAATTTGTCCATCCTTTCAGTTATCACTAGTGATCACTGGAATAGTCCTCACATCCAGCAAGCCCTAAAGAATAGTTTTAAAAATGAACCCAATTCTGACAACCTAGTCCATTTTATTTTTAGCATTGAAGTATATTTTTGGAAAAGTAGTCATATATAGTGACATCACAGTGACATATATTCTATAGACCTAATTTTCATTCAACATAGATTCATTAGATCAAGCACCACTTGCTCAATTGTATGCAAAGTACTGGGTAAGGGAAGGGACAAGGAAAGGCCTCACCTGCTCTAACAGAAAGAATGAAGATGAACCTGTGCTGTAACAAGTGCAGTAAATACTTTCTCTGGTGTACAAACACCAAAGTATACTAACTTCAATACAATTAGTAAGCATACCTTTTTAAAATGGATACTTAACCAAGACAGTAAAGACAGCCAACACCTTTATATGTACAATTTGTTATCACTGTCACTAAAAGTCAACCTTTATAACTGTTAATCTTCTTCTTTCATAATGAAATTTAACTTTTCTATTTCCCTATAACTAAGGCATATATGCTTTTTTCTTTTTAGACAAGACTTCACTATGTAGCCCTGGCTAGCCTGGAACTTGCTATGCAGACCCTATAACTTGTAGTGATCCTCCTGCCTCTGCCTCTGCCTCTGCCTCTCCAGTGTTAGGATTGCAGGGGTATGCTACCACACCTGATTGCATATGTACTTTAAAATTTTCTTTATCACATCTTCCATGATAAACCTCTCAAATTCCTTGTGTTGATTGAGACCTGTGATTTAACAGATATGGAAATTCAGTTTTACCAGATGGAAATAGTTCTATAGACGTTTTATAGACAATAAAATGAATGTATTTTACAATACAATGTACAATCCTGAGCATTTAATGAGTAAAATGTTTTACATTATATGTATATTTTGTCAAAATAAAGCATAAAAATTGTTATACCCTTTTGTTAGAAGATACAAACTTCAAAAATATTTTTACTAAATCTCCTCATTCCATCTTCATGTCTCTTAGCCTTGCTTTCATAGTCTCTTTGTTTCTATGAGAAGCATCATGGGTGATTTTAGCTTTACCTTCTTGCTCAATTTTCTTTTTACTAGTATCTAACCTCTGGCTTTCAGCGCTGGGGATATCACTCAATGGGAGAGTACTTGCTTAGCATGTGCACAGCCTTAGGTTCAAATTCTCAGTCCTACAAAATAAGAGCATCAGAAAAGCAAAACAGGTTAAGCTCCTGCTCAAGGAACCATTACATTTTCTATTATTAGAATGCATTGGCTGTACAAAGGAGTTTCATTATGGCATTTCCACACAGGCATATAATATACTTTGATCATATTTTTTTTACTTTCTTTTCTCCCCTCCTCCCTTTCCTTACCCCTTCCACATCTATAGTACTTTTTACTTTCATGTCTTTTGTTTTTACTAACTTCCACATGAGTAAAAATCATGTCATTTGTTTTTATGGCACTTGCAATTTTACTTAATATGTTAACATGATAATCTCTAGTTCTATGTCACCCTGAAAATGTCATAATTGCACTGTTTGTTGTGTATACATGCCACATATTCTTTATCCTTTCACATGTGGATGGGTATCTAGGCTGATTCCAATGTGGTATTGTGAGCTATGCCACAATCAACATGGGTATACATGTATCTCTTTTATAAGCTGACTTTGATTCTTTTGAACAGATTACTCAAAGGGGTATCATTGAGTCATATGGAAATTCTATTTTCATTTTTCTGAGGAACCACCCCACAGACTTCCATAGTTCCTAGACTGATATTCCTACCAACATTCAAAAAAAAGTAGCCCCTCCCCTATCCTTACCAGCATTTGTTACTTGTTTTCTTAATGTCAACCATTTTCACTGAAGCGACATGGAATATCAATGGGTTTCAAAGAAGATTATTTTTAATTGAGAGGCACTGGGAATTTATTAGTAGAAGATTTTCAGGTTACTGAGTTCAAACAGCTGGCAACAGAAGTAAAATTTTCTGTGCTCCAGATAAGTCCAATTTAGCAAGCATTTATTGGCCACTTACTGTGACGATAAAATTTTATTGTCAATTTGGCTAGGCTATGGTACTCGATTATATCATCAAATGCTGGTCTAGATGTTGCTGTGAAGGTGTTTTGTAGGTGTGACTAACTTCTATAATCAGCAAGAAATTCTGAGCAAAGGAATGGAAAGGAGAAGCAAAGTGCGAAGTTGCTGTACATACAATATGAAAAAGGTAAACGTAGGCCTGATCTGGAAAGATGAGTAAGATTTTAATGGAGAAAGATAAGGACATGGAAGAAAATGGAGAAAATACAGGGTACATGAATTAGACACTGGGAGAAAAAAAATAAAGTATGGATGCAGGTTGTGGCTAGACCACAGAGAGCTTTGAATGATGGATGATGACTCTCAGAGTAGAGGCTGAAATGTATTTCCCTCAGGTAGTGGCTTAGAGGCATATGAAAAACAGGCGCTAATGAGGAAATTGCGGTTATAATAAACACCTACCACCTCCAAGAGGTTGGAAGGCCCTGAAAAACACACCTGGCCATGGCATTCAGTTTGCTCTGAAAGACACAGCCAGACTGGCCAAGGGACAGGAAACATCTGTGCCACCATGACCTGCCTGAATCCGCTCTCTCCCTATCCTTCTTGGCACCACAAAAACTGGGAACAGAACAAAGGCGAAGGCAAGCCCCAGCCTGGGTCCCAGAGAAAAACAATAACAAGGGGGCCAACCTGATTTTCTAGCACGGAAGAAGAGGTAGACCCTGAGATTTCATCAAGGTGAAGACAATAAAAGACTCATTGTTATCTTTGATCCCCTTGAGAAATGAAGCTCCAGTTAACTGTGGTTAGGAGAGCACTGACCTGGAAAAGAAACCTGGGTTCCAGTCCAGACCCTGTCACTAGCTTGCTATGTGCATTCGGCACACTATTTCACTTCTCTAGATCTCTGCTTCCCTGTTTGTACTAAGAAGAGTTAATTAACTAGTGGTTCCCAAACCATGTTCCCTGGAGGCCCAAAGTATCTCTGGGAAGCCCAAAATCCATTTCAACCAAAGCAGCTCCATTTTCACCAGTTTTAAATCTAGAGTTTTATGAAAGTTTTATTTAAGAAAAATTTGCTTTGAAAATGTGAAGACCCCTGGACTTTAGTCTCCAAGATACTTTCTAGCTTCATTAGTTTGTGCCTGTGGTTGATACGTTGCTATTGGGGAATCTTCCACCTTGAGGTCAATAGGCCTGACTGCACAGGAAACTCAAGGTGAAGGAAAGGTCCAGACAAGGCAAAAGCAGGTATGAGAGAAGAAGAGAGGAAATGCACCTGGAGAAAAACATCAGAAATCACTAAGTAGGTAGTTGAGTAGGAAGCCTCCAAAGGGATCCCAAAGGCATTCCTAATATAGGTAAATAAAATCTGACAACCTGAAAGATAACTAAAAACAACAAGTTTTTAGAAAGAACTGTGGAATAGGTTTAAAATTCTAGTGATAGTTTTCTTACAAATAATTGGAACAAAAAAAGTTATCTGAATATGCCATTGCAGAACATTGTAGCAAAAGCTAATGTTGGAGAGAAAAGAGAAAAATTATTGTTGAACTGGGCAAAAATGAACTGGTTAAGTATCCAGGAAGAGCTTCATTTCTTTGGTCAATTATTAAAAGTTTATCAAATTTCTGCTAGAGGCTAGAAACCATGTTAGCTTGCTAAGACTGCAGAAATGAATAAAACACTAACTACTCTTTCTCTTAACAAGCACAAAATTTAGTAGGAGAGACAGATCCATAAATCAAGTGAAGTGGGGAGTTCAGTTCAAGAGCTGAGTATTTCTACAGAAGAAAAGGGGTACTTCAGGGAACAGTAGCTGAGTTCAAAAGTAGCTGGAAGAGAAGATACATAACAAATATAAATATATATGTGAACTGGACCAATGAAGGATAGATAGCTGGCCCTCAGGAAGAAAATACTACTTCTCTAGGGATGAAAGAAGGGGAAAATAGGCAAATCTATAAAAAGAAAAGAACAAGGAAGGCATGCAGGTTATAAAGCCAGAACTGGAAAGGTGGTAAATGTGGAGATTATGGAATCTTCCTTCACCTTCATGGTCCAATACAGTAGCCCTCAGCCAGGTTGGCTACTGAAAAGTAGCTAATGCAAATGAAATATGTTATGAGTGAAAACATATTAACATGATAAAGAATGCAAACTATTTCATTAAAAGATGGAGTAACTAGACATGGTGGCACATGCCAGCAATCCTAGTCCTCAAGAGAACAAAGGAGGATTGTGAGTTTAAGATCAGCCTGGGCTATCAGATAATGATCACATTAATAATAATAATAGTAATAATAAATTCATGGCTGGAGAGATGGCTCAGTAGTTAAGGGCACTTCCTGTGCAGGCATGAAGGACTGAGGAGACCTGACAGTTAGATTTCCCAGGATGCACCTAAACAACTTGGCATGACCACACAGAAGCAGAGACCCGGGAACTGCCATGGGTCCTGGAGCACCCCCTTCTCATCAACCCCCAAATCTCTGGAATCAGTAAGAGTCTCTGGCTCAAATAAGAATGGTGAAAGAGTCAAGGAAAAGGACATCCAGCATTCCACTCTGGCCACCACAAATGAGTGCACCCTGCTGCAGGTGAATGCTTGGGGTGCCTCTATGGGCACATACACATGTGCACACCCACACTCACGTGTACACATGACAGTAACAAAAAATTTTACATTAAACATTAAAATGAGACTATTCTGAGCATGTGCTAAATAAAATACATTACTAATTCCACCTGTCTTTCTTTTACTATGGCTACTAGAAAATTTTACATTTGCAATTTGTATTATATTTTATAAGACCATGCTATTTTAAGCCTTTGCCAACCCAAAAAATAAAATGACAGTATATTCCTATGGCCATTATCCTTAGGATGAAATATGGATCCCCGAGAAGAACATAGTTGTACATGCCTGAAATCCCAGCACTCAGGAAACTAAGGCAGGAGGACTGTGAATTTGAGGTCAGTCTGACTATACTATATGGTATGCCCCTATAAATATAAAAATCATTAAATGATTAAAAACAGAACAAATAGGGCTGTTGAAGGTGCTTACTTGCAAAGCCTGATGGCCTGGATTTAATTCCCTGGTGCCCACATAAGAGCCAGATACACAAAGTATCACATGCATCTGGAGTTCATTTGCAGTAGCAGGAGGCCCTGGCATGCCATTCTCTCTTTCTCTCTCTTTTCTTTCTCTCTCTCTCTCTCCCTCCCTCTCTTCTCTGGAGGGAGGCTGGAGAGATGGTTCAGCAGTTAAGGTGATTCCCCAGGACCCATGTAAAACCAGATGCATAAAGTGGCACATTCATCTGGAGTTTGTTTGCAGTGGTTAGAATCACTGGTGCACCCATACTCTTCCTTCCTTCCCTTCTACCTTTCCTTCCTTCTTCCAAGTGAAATTAAAACACACACACACAAATAAAGGACCCTCATCTTTCTCACATTTTGCCAAAATACAATTAGATGAAGCCAGCAGCATCACAGTCATATTAATAGTCTCAGCAAACAAGGCCTACAAAGAAGGAAGGGGTAGAAGGGAAGGGAGGAGGGAAGAAGGCACCTTCCCCAGCTTTTTCTTCTCTCTATACTGTTTCCTCATCAGTAAAATGAAACAATATCACTCTTCATCTATGTTTTTGCTTTAATTTGTATTTCCCAAAGTTTCTCATATAATAATCTAATTTGAATTGGAGAGTTTAAGCAGGGGCCAACTGAAATTCAATCCCAAGCCCCTTCCTCTCTCTCATACTCTCTCTCAAATAAGTAAACAAATACATAAATTTAAAAAAAGAAAATGAAAAAAGACATGGAGTTGTAACATTATTGATTTTATATAAGTTCCACCACATGTTTCTATGGGATACTTTTAGGTAACATAGGTATGGCAATGACCTTTGCTTCCCCCTGAGATTAAATTCCAATCAAGAATGCCCTAGATTCTAAAGATTGATAACATTTGTAATCAATAAACAGGAGCCCTCTCTAAATGTTAAGAACATTTTTCAGCATCTTTACTGTGGAGAAGGGTAGCTATTATTTAAAGCTTCTTCCTCTTCTCCACCAAGCATGTAAAGCTCACATTGGAGTCCAAGGTCCTATGAGACTAAAGAAGTAAGAACAGTAACTACTGATTCCAAATCCAAGACAGTGGATTGATTCTCTGGCTGCTTGGAGGAAATAGTTTTCCTCCAGCAAAAACTCCATTTGCAGCAGCTCACCAAATATCACAAAATCAGGACCAGGCCATAGCCACTGGGTCTTTCAGTCTCTTTCTCTTTCCATTTCTGTTATCTTTCTCTCTTCCAATGGTGTTCCCACATTCTCCTGACCATTCTCTATTCATGCTCTTTCTTTCCACTGAAACCTGAAATTCAGCAACTGCATAAAAATTTCCTAGTTTTCAATCCAGAAATTTGATTAGGAAGGAGTTTTTCGTTTCCTTTTCTTGGGAGTTCAGCAAGATCCACAATTTTTGCTGTATGGGGGCTATGTGTTCATTATTGTCAGTCTTTGATTTATCTAGGCCACTTCTCACTAAAGAGCTGATCTGTAGCCCTATGAATCAGCTAATAGGCCCAGTCTATCTTTTCTGGGCTATCATTAACCCTCTGATCCTGGTTCAATGACTCATTCTAGCCTCCCAATTCTCTGCTGAGAAACGCCTGGTTAAAAAGAACAGACAGTCATCTAAAAGTGCAGTAACAACCTCAATTCATCAATTCTTTTAAGAAGTTATCAAATACCTATTATACGCTAGGAAATATTTTACTCATAGATAGGTATATGAAGGATTAGAAAAGTTCTGCTTTCTGGAAGACAGTCCATCAAAAGTTCACCAAATGGCAGGGCATTTAATCCCAGCACTCAGGAGGCAAAGGTAGGAGAACAGCTGTGACTTCGAGGCCACCCTGAGACTACATACAGGTTAGCCTGGGCTAGAGCAAGATACTACCTTGAAAAACAAAAACAAAAACAAACAAACAAACAAAAAACCCAGTTCACCAAATGTCTTTACACAAGGCCCAAATGAAACGTATGAGAAAGTGATGAGACAAACAGGAGACCAATCACTGTAGCAAGTCTGATAACAGTGTGAAAGGTCAATGGAGACAGACACCAATGATACCCAACACAACCCAGGGCAAAGGTCCAGAGATACTTAAGATCTCAACAATAAAACAGACTTAAAACTCACCCACTATGACTCAGGGAACTGAGTGGAAGAGGGAGCGAAAGGAATGTAAGAGCCGTGGTGGGGGAGAATATCCAGAGACATCACCCCCCTCAGCAACAACACACAAAGGGGGAAGAAAAAAAGAAAAACTGGCTACCTCTGGTGCAGTTCATAACCCCCTAACCTATGGACAGATCCAGTATGCGCACTGAGGAAGGACCCCAGTGGGTAGGGGACAGAGAGGAGGGAAACGGGGACACCTTCACAAGATTTGCTCATACAATGTATATACTTATTCATAATAAAGATATTTTTTAAAAGTTCACCAAATACCTTCTCTGTGTTATAGGCCACATTGAGTGCTAAGAATAAAAGATGTTTTAGGGGGTGCAAAACAATGCTCCCAAGGAATAATCTCCTGGCCCGATATAAAATTAGAGAGGTAAAATAAAATCTTCCATATAGAACTCCTGAGACTTAGGTTACTATAGAAATTGTAACACTATGTCCTTTGCACACATTTCCCCAGGAATTGGTTGTTTGGGAAGGCTATTTGAATAGGTTACTAAAAGTACAGAATGAAGAAAAAAATTAAAGAGGCTCCTGAAATCTGGAATGTTTCAACTAGTATATGACACAAAAATTCATTTTTTTCACAGCCAATTTTTGTGGAGCTTGATGTAGGTAGAAGAGAAAACAGCCTATACCTATGAAGATTAAAGTGGTCCTCATGCAGCCACTGAAAACAGGCTGTAGACTCTTCTAGAAAAAAAAAAAACTGATTTTACTTCCAGGGTTAGATTTGAAAGCATGTAATAGCTGTCCATGCAGCAGGGTTTAAGTGGAGAAAGACCTCCCTTCTTAAACACCACCGCACATTCCTGCAGGTCTTGAAAAGGCAGCTGTATGATACATTGAATTAAAGTGCCACAGGTCCAAGTTCTAGATCTACCTTTTATCAATAGTTTGGCCTTATAGAAAGTCATTTATAGGACTCAGTTTACTCTAGGCTATAGGTTTCCTGTCTCCCAACCAAGTTTTCTTTCTGTAAAAATGCCTTTTTTCACATGAAAATTAGATCACTCTTTGGATGAAAGATGGGAAATCGTTTCAGAGAATTACATTTCTCCAACAACAGTAATTAAGGATAAAACTTGGAACTGACAAGTTTCTTGGGGGCACATTGTAGAGGAAAGACCGTGGGTTACAACACAGGAAGAGTCAAGGCTAACAAAGGGGTGCAGGGTAGAGAGTTGCCACAGGAGTTTGGAGACTGCTGAGTGATGACTTGCCTGGCACTTGCCTCTACCTCCCACTGTGCCCACACTGTGAAGCTATGGATAAGGTGGGTAGGAGAAGGAGCTCCAAAGGAACCAGTAGGGTTCTGAGTTTGTTTCTCCCCCTTCAACATTTTGCTATGGAAATTTTCAAATATTTTGGTAAACTTGGCCAAAAGAATTTCAGATATTTATCACCTAGATTGTACCATCAACATTTTAATACGATAAAAATTAACTTAAAATGAAACAAAAACTGAAGGGCAAACTATGAAACTTTTAGTGGCACATGTGTCTGGAGTTCATCTGCAGTGGCAAGAGGTCCTGGCATGTTCTTTCCCCCTGCCCCTCCCCCCACTATCCTTCGCTCCCCCCTCAGATAAATAAATACATTTTTAAAAAAAATGCAATCCCACCAGCAGTGAATGAGGGTTCCTTTTTCCCTGCATCCTTGCCAGCAACTATTATTGTTGGATTTCTTTATGATTACCATTCTGACTGGAGTGTGGTGGAATCTCATTGTAGTATTGATTTGCATTTCCCTGTTGATTAAAGATGAAGAGCACTTTCTTAAGTGAGAATAGGCCATTTGAGTCTCCTCCTCTGTGAATTCTCTGTTGAGATCAATGCCCCATTTTGTGAGGGGACTATTTGAATTTTTGTTGTTAATTTTTTTGAGTTCTTTGTAAGTTCTAGATATTAGACCTCTGTGTTATAGCTGGCAAAAATCATCTCCCAGTTTGATGGTGGCCTATTGGTTTTGAGTATGGTATGTTTGTCTGTACAGAAGCTTTTAAGCTTGATAAAATCCCATTGGTTAAGTGACTGCTGCACTTCCTGGGCTACTGGAGATTTTCTCAGGAGGTTTTTGAACACTATTCCTTCTGGGAGAGATCAAAGGACCAATAGAGGCTCCAAAACCTGGGAGGGGGGTATTCAACAGCTTTTAAATTGGCCAAGAAACCCACTCAGTGTCAAGGACCCTTAACTGGTATTGGGGCTCAGGGCAAAATCCTATGGGAACCAAAAACTGGGGCTCCAAAAAGAAATCCCCATTACCAGAGAACTACAGAGAGGCTAATCTCAATAGAATTTTGCCAAATTAGAAATATATGTGTCTCATTTAACCTATACTGATCTCACAATCTGATGGAGATTCTATTTGTATTTTTCAGAAGGCAGTGAGAGAGTTGTGGTCATTCCAACTCCAGCGATGAGCTGCAGGCCAAAGGCTGATATCCCAGCAAGAGATGAACCACTCCAGGCCTATCATGAAGGTCCCAAGTGAAACACTTAAGAGAGTGGCAGGGCAAGAAAGAGACCTATAACCACAGCCAACCAGTCAACCCAGGATAAGTCAGCGAGACAGACACCAATGACTTCCAACACAACTTAAAGAAGAAGCACAGAGACCCTTAAGTTCACAACAATAAAACAGACTTAAAACTTACCCTCCATGACTCAGGGAACTGAGCAGAAGAGGGGGTGGAAAGATTGTAAAAGCCATTGGGGGGAGATTTCCCAGAGACATTACCCCCTCAGCTACAACACATAAAGGGAAGGCAACCTGGCTGCCTCCTGTGCTATCCATAACCCCTTACCACACGGATTGATCCAGTGTGCCCGAGGAGGATACCCAGTGGATTGGGGACAGGGCGGAGGGAAATGGGAATATCAATACAATATTTGTTCATTCAATGTATCTAATTTTGGAAAATAAAGATAGTAAAAAATAAAAAACCTATAAAACTTTTATAAGAAAACTAAGAGATAAATCTTTAAAGATTAAACAATGGTTTATAGGTATATACCAAAAGTACATATAAAAATAGAGTTGGGGATTTAGCTGGAATAGTGCTTGTCTGACAATCACAAGACTCTGGAATTGGTATTCAGCACTGGGGAAAAGTAAGGAGAGGGAGAGGGAGAGGGAGAAGGAGAAGGAGAGGGAGAGAGAGAGGGAGAGGGGAGGAGAGGAGAAAGAGAAGAGGAAGGGAAATAGAAGACAAAGGGAAAGGAAAGGAAGAGAAAAGAGGGGGAGAGGGGAGGGAGAAAGGAAAGGAGGGAAGGAAGAAAGAGAATTGTCATGGTTTGATCCAGGTGTCCCCCACAAACAAATGAATGTGTTCCCAATGATCGGTCCTCAGCTGATGGCAGTTCGGGAATTACAACCTCGCTGGAGCTGTGTTGTTGGGGGCGGGCTTTTGGGGGTTTAAGCCAGCTTCCCCTTGCCATTTATTTGGCACACCGTCCTGCCACTGTTTTCAGTGCTGTGGCGGAGGTGATGTCCACCCCTCTGCTCATGCCATCGTTTTCCCTGCCAGGATGGAGTCTCCCCTCGAGTCCGTAAGCCAAATAAAACCCATTCCTCCACAAGCCTCTTTTGTTTGGGTTCTTTCTATACAGCAACTAGAGTGCTGACTGCAACAAGAATGAACTGGGACTTCATCAAAAATAAAGCCTTTTTATACTTTATATTGACCATCTCCATACATATACACAATATGAATATATGATATGTATATATGATCATAATCCCCTCCCCTTTCCCCCCTCTGATAATTCTTTTCCAACTATTCCCTGTTTTATTATAATGTAGCCAGTTATGGTAGCTCATACCTTTAATCCCAGCATGTGGGAGGCTGAGGTAAAAGGATTGCCATGAGTTTAAGGTCAGCTTGGACTACAAAATGAGTTCTAAATCAATTGGGGATAGAGTGAGAAATTACCTCAAAAAAAAAAAAGAATAAAGCCTTTTGACTATCAAAGTAAATGTACATACAACTCATTTCAGAATGAGAGAAAATATTTGCAAATCATGCATCTAATAAAAGTTTAGTAGCCAGGCATGATGGTGCGCACATTTAATCTTAGCACTCAGGAGGCAGAGGTAGGAGGATCTTGCCGTGAGTTTGAGGCTAGCCTGAGACTACATAGTGAATTCCAGGTCAGCCTGGGCTAGAGTGAAACCCTACCTAGAAAAAAAAGGGGGTTAGTATTCAGAATATTAAGAACCCTTATAATTCAACAACATAGACAACCTAATTTAAAAATTGACAAAGAATTTGGATAGACATTTTCTCAAAGAACATATAATAAATAGATTAATACCCTTGCAACTTTGCTGTAAATTTTCTGAGAGCACAGATGATGTGTTTTCCTATATTTCCACTATATGTACAGACAATATCTCCACAGGTCCAAGAGCAAATACCCACAGTGAGCTAAATTACAGCCAAACCTACGTGTCCCATGTCACAATTCAGTTGACAGTAGCAATTAAACAATGCTGAATAAAGAAATAAAGTGAGTTACATGAATCTGATCATAGAGTTGCCAGGCATGCCCTCAAAGAATACAATTTATCTGAGAGGTGGAAGATAGCAGGGATGCAGGTATCTAGGTGCTGTGCTTGAGGTTCCAAACAGGGCTGCTTCTTATTCTCAACTCCAAGCACGTCTGGCAACCCCCTCTGTGAGTTATAATACCTTATAGCTTTCAGCATTTAAACACCATTCCTCCATTTCCCAGAGATTGTAGCCATTGCCTGGAGGGCTTATTCATAGGTGTCTCCCAATGTCTAAGTATTTCTGATTGTTTTCTTCCCAGAAGTCTGCCGACACAAAAATGTACTATGATCCAGATTCCACTTCACTTCATTAGCACCGATTCCCTATCCAGCCACTAATCACATGGGGATCCCAACAATAAACATGACATCATGGATCCTCTGATGTCAACATCTTCAAAATGGAAGACTGAATTCAGTGATATGATGGCTAAGGAACTCCAGATTTCTCTTCCTTAAAACCATCCAGATCCATATTCTCATTCATATTCATTTATTCTCCTCTCTTTGTTTGAGGCAGGGCCTCACTCTAGCCCAGGCTGATCTGGAACTCACTCTGTATTCAAGGCTGACTTCAAACTCACAGCAATCCTCCTACCTCGGCTGGTATTGAAAGTGTGAGCCACTACACCCAGCTTCAAAAGTCTAACATAAGATAAAGAAGAAGATCCAGATAAAGCGATCTGTTCAATAATGAATACCACATTTCCTATAAACCAACCCCATAGGACTGATTAGGAATTACCAGCTCTTTACAAGATGATTTAGAGTTGCCCAAGGATTGAAAGGGGATCTGGATAAAATGAAATGATGACAACAACAACAATAATAATAATTACTGAAACAAATAATAAAATATATACTTTGAGCCTTCTCCCTCTCTGCTCCTATCTCCAGACTGAAACTCAGTTAATGAGTTAACATAATTAAGCATGGCCATCTTTAGTAAAAGAGGGCTTATGCATCCTTGAAGCTAAATCCTTTTCTCAGCTGTGTTAAGAACTGTAATATGAGAAAAAAAGAACAAGAGTAAGAGACAAGATATGTGGAATAGTAACCAAACTGTGCCACTGACTCACTATTGTGGGCAAGTCTTTTTAGATTCCAAGGGCTTTAGATTATTTAGTGGTTACAAAGTAATTCAACTAGATAATGACTGATGAATAAAGACACTTTTAATAAAAAGACAGTGATGTTCTCCAAGTGGTCTTACTTCTTTAGAAGAAATTGGCCCTTTCTGATTGTGTTTTATGATTTGTTGGGTGTCCTGTGGTAGGGCTTCTACAGTCAAATGAGTTTAAGAAATGAGTTAAAACCCACTCTGCACTGAAAGGTCGGGGATCATGAATGAATTACATTACTGCCCCTTATACGGCTTTCTTTAAAATCCAGCATTATATCCAGAAGCCCCATGTGAGTCATCTCAAATGGGAATGACCTCTCTGGATGACCATTCAAAACTGAACTAAGCAGAGAATTACATTACCCAGACTGATTACACTGACAAGCGCTCTGAATGCATATCTGCTAATCTACTTTTTCAGTGGATTGTCAATAAGGGCTGAACAAATGTGATTATATTTCAGCAATATTATAACTCAAAACTACAGCTGTAAGAAGGAAAACACTCAAACAGGAAGGAAACTGTTTAGCATTAGATAGTCCTAGGTAATAGAATTTTAATTCCAAAGATAAATTTATCTAGAAACCATTGTTGATATCTATCTGTATGCTGGAAATAGTTAATACCTCTGATGTCTACCTTAAAGTATATTTTACTTTAGTAGGACTGCTTCTATGGGCTATATGGAATGAAAATGTATAAGATACATGATTATGACATGAACAGTTGAATAGTATATGAAATAGTTCACAGGATATTAGAATGTAAAAGATTATCTAACTTGTCCTCCCCCATCACACACACACACACACACACACACACACACACACACACACACACACACACACAAAACACACACATATCTCCCTAAGTAGTGGCAGGGCCAAGATCTGAAGCCAACTTTCATCTTCTATTCCAGTGCTTCTTTATTATGACAGAAAAAAAAAAAGAAGACACTTAAGTGAGTAAGCAATTTGCAAATTTTGCTTTTAAAGCAGAAATAAAATATACTAGAAAATCTTATTTGTAACTGTAGATTTTTATAAAAAATACAAAGAAATTGAAAATCGAAGGTGGTAGCTTGAATGTGTGTCCCACATAGACTCAGGTGTTTTATTAAGCTTGTAACTTGGATCTCCAACTGGCTGGCTAAAGGAGGTGTCACAGGGTGGGGGGTGTGAATCCTGGGGTCCAGCCCTAAGGTGTGCTTGGGAAAAAATCTGGTTTCCAGCCCAAAGGTATGCAGAACAGTATGAGCCCTGGTGGGGCCCCTGCTGTTTTCTACTTGTTGCTGGCTAGTGATAGCTTCTCTCTGCTTGGATGCATGAAAACAGCTTCTTCCACCACTGATGGAACTTCCCCTTGATCTGCAAGTTTGAAATAAATCTCTTCCTCCTGTACATTGTGCCTGGTTTGGATGTTCATACCAGGAATCTAAAGCTGTCTACAACAGAAATTTGGTACCAGAAAGTGGGGTGATATTGCTGAGAAGAATCTGATCGTGCAGGTCTTTTGTAACTTTTGTGCTAGAGTAATGAAACAGAATTGGCACTTGCAACTGAAGATGTCTTCCAGGGCATTCAAGTTTTATTGTGCTATTCTGGTGAGAGTTTGAAAATGGTAAATGAAGAGAGAATTAATTGTATTTGGAGCTTTTGCTTATGAACTTTCTAAGAGGAAGGAGAGATTGCAGAGAACTTTGTTGGAACTAGGCTACTGGTTTAAGGGCTGGCTGTGTTCTTCTGCCTATGTGCAGAGTTTGAGCAAGGTTGAAATTTAAAGTAATGGACTAACATAAGATATTGAACTAAAATAAATAAAAATTTTAAACAAATATTTATTTGGGAGAGTAAGAGAAAGAGACACATAAAAGAATGGATATATCAGGGCCTCCAGCCACTGCAAATGAACTCCTATTGCTTTTGATGTCTGCTAGCTGGTGATGGTTTCTCTATATATAGAGAATATATAGAGATTGCACACAGAGCAATCAGATATGAAATGTTCAAACTAGACAAAGAACTAAGCATTAAATTACATGGCAGGTATTTTTTAGAATTTTAGAGGAAGGAGAAAGACATCTGAGAGACAGACATGGGAAAAGGTTTTTTAAAACGCCCAATTAGAACAGGTAGGACTATCAGGAAAGGGCAGCCGTATACTTAGAACAAAAGAGTGATGTGGAAAAGAAAATGAAGTGCTCAGAGTCCATGACAAGGGTAGCCAAATTTCAGCAAAAGGTATTTTTTTAATATCAAAGTTCTTTTATTATTGTTTCCTTGTTACAGTTGAAGTTCCCAACAGAACAAAGACAAACTTCAGCCCATTACTAAGACCAAATGTTCTTAATGGTGCTCTGTTTTCTAGGAGATGGAACCAAGCCCCGTACTCTGGCCCACAGAAGACCAAAATAACTCAGATGCTGAAGTGTGCTTTGAGAATATCCAGCTTTCAAAGTGGGTCTAGTGATGTCAGTCATCTGTTCACAGCTTGCATTCTCAGCTTCAGCTGCTAGTACTTACAAACTAAATCATTCCTATGCCCAAAGTTTCCTTTAATTAGCCCACATAGAATACCAATATTAATATATAGGCCCCCTAAGTCTGGAGCTTAAATGAAAGTTTTATTCTTTGAAACCTGTTCAATCAACCAATTTTATTTTTATGTTACAGAATTCTGATACAGTTTGCCAACCCTCACCCCATTTAGCACAAATCCTAGACATCACATCATAGAATACTAACTATTCAAAGAACCTTACAGATTAATCTGATACTATTTTACTAATGAGGATGAAGTAACCCCCACACACACACAAAAAGGAAGTAATAATTTCCAGGTCAAAGGGACTCTGAAGGAAAGGAAAGGTCATCAGGATGGCTAACAGAAGAATCCCCAGTACCCCTGGTGAGAGTACTTATGAAAATAAGGAAAACAGGGGAAAATATAAAGCTACTCTCAAACCACCAATAGCTCTTTTGAACTGATCTTACAAGGAACTTAAACAATTTTTTCCAATTATGTCTCAGTCTCTGGCTTAACAGATTCGCTTTATTTAGGGGCAAGGGGTAGTCTTTGTTCATTCATGTAATCCTAATGATACTTTTTAAAGAACCATCACCTCAAATTGTAGTCATTTTGTGGCATTTCTCTGCCATTGAACTGGTTCTTCCAGCAACATTCATCACAGTAAAGGCGAAATTCCATCCTTGTGTGTGTGTGTGTGTTGTGTGTGTGTGTGTGTGTGTGTGTTGTGTGCATACTGTGGTTGTGTTTGTGTAGATGTCAAGTGCACATGCCATGCCATGCATGTGGAGGTCAGAGGACCACTTTCAGGGTCGTCTCTCACTTCTACTTTGAGGCAAGATCTCCATTGTTCACTGCTGTAGATTCCAGGGTGGCTGGGTTAGAATTTCCAGGAAATTCTGCTATCTCTGTCTCTCAGAGGTTCTAGACAGTCAATTAACAAGTATTATGTACCAACTATGTAAATTTTTTTGAAACACCGTGGTGTGCAGAATGCAGTGATATATAAAGCAGCCCTTAGAGGGTGACTAGGGATATGAACAATACGTGAAAATGAAACAATATGAGAGGTCAAGGGATGGTTTGAATGTGAAATGTCCCTGTCAAGCTCATGTGTTTGAAGCTGGTGCTGTTTTCAGAGGTTGTGGACCCTAAGTGGTGGAGTGTATGTCACTAGGAGGAGGCCTTGAAGGTTATACCCAGATCTGATTCTCATTTAGCCTTCTCTGCATCCTGTTTGCCAAAATATGAAGTGTTAGCATCTCATGGTTCTATTGTGCCACCATAACTTCCCTCTTTGCCACAATATACTAGATATACTCTCTGAAAGCACGAGCCAACATAAACATCTCTTCCCTAAATTGTTTCTGTCAGGTCTTTGGTCAAGAAACATGAAAATAATTAATATAAGCAGTATAGCTAGTAAGTGTTCTAAATTCTGAGGAGCTTGAAAAATCTCAAAAAAGGAACATAGTATGATTTCATGGAAGAGGTGATTATGATCATGAAATATTGTCTATATTTATGGAAGTTGTTAATAAAAAGTTAAAAGATTTTATGGAGGAACTGAACTTGGCTAGGATGAAGATTGGGTTGGGATAGAAAACGGCAGAGAGCCTTAGGCTTGACTAAAGCAGAAGATACTTGTACACATCATCATTAGTGAAGACAAGATCTATACCAAGAAAGCACAACAACAACAAAAATGAGACTAGAATGATCTATGCACTTGGCAGGAAGTTTCTATGTAACCAGCCCACAGCAAAACTTAGGATACTAAATCTCTACTGAACTTCCTTGATATACTACACCACAAACTTGTCTTTTGCCTCTGGGGAATTAAGTATATCCTAAGTGACTCCACCAAAAGACAACTTCTAGAAGCTTGAACTTGCTTTCCTCAACTTTGCTCCATGCATCTTTTCCTTTGGTTGATTTTTCTTTGTATCCTTTCACTGTACTACATTCAGTTATGGCTGTGACCATATGCTGAGTCTTGAGTAGCTTCCTGTTGAGTTACTAAACTTGGGGCCAGTTCTGACTATCCCACAGTGGGTAAAATCCATCTTATGTACTGCACTGTCCACTGTACTATACCTTAGAACAAGTCAATAGGCACATGAAGAAAGACCAGAAGGAGCAACATAGGAATGCTCACTAGAAGAAATCATATGAGCGAGGCCTTGAAGAAACAGTGAAACAGATGAGGGGAGGAAAAAGATTACAAATACATCTCTTTAGAGATTTCAAGTACATAGTCTGAACACAGAAAAAGAATGGGATTGGTGGTATGTAGGTGTACACGGTGGCAGGAGGATGGATTAGATGGCTAACAGCATTCTGATTCTCTGCTTTTCAAGCACAGTTTGAAACCATCAACAAATGAGCAAAACTTTCCTCTAGCAGAAAGGTAGAGAACATCTGAGTCTAACAGAATAGGCTGATCGTTATTTGAATTATCTTCTCAAGTACTCCTTTCAAACATTTTTGATTTGCATTGATAACAGAAAAAATTGAAAGAAGCTGAAAGCTCAACTATCTAAAATTAACAACCAAATAATGTGCTCTAAAATAAGAAATACCATAAAAGCAAGTCCTTTCAATTACTTTTTACTGGAGAAATGCAAAATATCCAGAACAATAGCTCATTACTTCAGAAACAAAAGGTAATATTACATATTTCATTTTCCTTTCAAGTAGCTCTTTTTTGAGATTTTATATTATGGACACACTTGTAGCATTGTATGCGAAGACAATGGCATGTGTATACATAATAGGCAGATTTTCACATATTTATTCAATAACCATTTCTTCAAGCATTTATATGCCAAACATTATACCCCACTAACAGTGTAACTAAACTTTTGTGGGTCTTGTTGATGTCTTTTTAAAAGATCTTGGGGGAGAGGGTGGCTTAGTAGATTAAGTGCTTGCCAGGAGACAGCCAGATGGGAGATGGAGATGGGAGAAATCGAAGGTGAGGACGAACATCGAGTTTCCTTCGACCTCCACATATGCACGACAGCGTACTCACACACATACATACCTAATATGCACACATACACAGCAAGAAGAAAAAGAAAACTAACTAGCAGGAAGGAAGCTTTCATCTCTGCTCCATATAGATCTATGTCCAGCAACCAAAGTGTGCGTCTTCAGCAGTAGGGATTTACTATCTTATGGTTAATCTTGATTATAAATTAGATTGGATTGTGTTTAGAAGATTAGTAAAGCACATTGTTGGATATTAGTGAAGGCATTTATAGGGATGATTAACTAAGAGGAGAAGAACTACCCTGAATGTCAGCAGCATTATCTCATAGCATGGAGATAAAAGGACTGAGCAGCTACCCTTGACTCTCAAGCCTGCAGACTGCTATTGTTGTACTGCTGTAAAATAATCCAATATATTTCCTTTTTAATAAAATTTATTTTATCAGTTCTTTCCCTCTAGAGAACCCTGACTAATACACTAGGGGAGAAGCTCATTAGTAGACAAGTCTAACATGTATAAGTCCCTAGATTCAGCCCTTCAACGTCATAAAAATAGAACATAAAATAAACAACAGAGTGAAAACTTAACTCATTGAATGACAGAAAATACAAATCATATATCTTATAAAGGTTTGGGTCAATAATATATTAAAATTCACCATTTAATAATGAGAAGAAAGATAATATAATTTTAAAAATGATATAAGATGTGAATAGACATTTCTCCAAAGAACATTCTACATGTAACCAAAATCACATGAAAAGACACTCAACATCATTAATTGTCAGGGAAAGACAAATCAAAACTAAGGTATCAATGTATACCCACCAGGATAAATGCAAAAAAAATGGCAGATAATAAGTGCCAGTAAGGATGTAGAAAAATCAGAACCCTCACTTACTTCTGCTAGGAATGTAAAAATGTTACACTGTAGAAAAGTTTGGTAGTTCCTCAAAAGGTAGAGCACAGAGTTATCATATAAGCCAACAATTCTATTTTTAGGTATTCCCAAGAAAATTTAAAATGCATGTAAGTGAAATTTATACACTAATATTCATAGCAGCATTATTCATAATAACTCTAAGAGAGAAGAGCAAAGGATCTATCTGATGATAAATGATCTAATAAATACATAATAAGATGTCATTAAGCAAGAGAATGTTATAATGCACTGATACATGCTACATGTTTGAACCTTGGAAGCAATATTCTAAATGAAATAAGCCAATACAAGAGACCATATACTGCATAATTTCACCTATGTGAAGTATTGAAAAAATGTCTCTTTAAATACAGAAAACACATTAATAATTACCTAAGATTGCAGGGGAGGGGACAAAGGGGAGAATAGTATTAATGGCTTATGCCAGGGTGATGAAAATTTCTAAGATTGATTATGATGATGGTTTCACAATTCTCAGGATATACCCAAAGCCACTAGATGATATATTTCAGGTGAGGAAAATTTTTGTTTAAAAAGTACTTTATGTATTTATTTAGTTTTGAGAGAGAGTGGGAACACAACAGGGCCTCTTGCCATTTCACCACAAATGAAGTCCAGATGCATATGCCACTTTGTGCATCTGGCTTTATATGGGTACTGGTAAATTGAACCCAGGTAGACGGGCTTTGAAAGCAAGTGCCTTTTTTTAACCACTGAGCCATCTCACCGACTCAAAAAATTCTTAAAAGAAAATTATATTGCAGAAAGAAAATTCAACAGAAACATGGGGGAGACATTGAGAAAATCTTCCTAAAATTTAGGGAAAATTGGAAAATAGAAAAAGCTATATACAAAAATTATCATCTCAGTTCAAAAGGTTTACCACCTTCCAAATAACAGCTCTAGAAAGAAAGACTAGAAAAATATGGATTCAAAATTGGCAACAGAGTTGGACACGGTAATGCACATTTATGATCCTAGCACTTGGGAAGCTGAGGCAAGAAGATCACCAGGAGTTTGAGGCTGGCCTGGGCTACACAATGAGATTTTATCTCAAGCAAACAATACAAAGGGGACTGGGGAGAGGAATCACTTGGCAAATTGCTTGCCTTGCAAACCTGAGTTGATTCCTAGAATCCATGTAAAAATGCTGGGTTTGGCAGCACATGCCTGTGATCTGAAGGGAGGTGAAACAGGCAGATCCTGGGCTCACTGGAGAGCTCCAGACAATGATGAACCCTGTCTCAAAAAAAGAAGAGCAACATTCCTGGTAAGCTACACCTAGGATTGTCCTCTGGCCTCCATAGGCCCATGCACATACACGCATGTGCATCTATACACATGAACACCCACACACTACAAAGAACTCAATAACAGGAAAATTAAAGAAAATATCCCCAAATTGTTTACCAGAATGAAAGGTCTCCAAAGAGCCACGCACAATAAGTGAAAATAGATTCTCATCAGGATTCATCATCATGAATTTCAGAACAGCAAGTCAAAGAAAAAACTCTAACTACTTTTAGGGAAGACAGTGGGAACAGATAACATTCAAAGGATCCAGTATCAAAGTAGTTTTGAACTCCTGAGGGCCAGTACTGGAAACCAAAAGGTAACTGAGCAACGCTTTCAACATTCTAAGAGAAAAATGACTTCCAAACCAAAATCCTAGTCAGTTAAGTTTAAGGGTAGTATACGGATATTTGCAATACTTAATACTACCTAATATATTTGAGTAAAATTTTTAACTTTAAAAATGTAAGGGATAGTTAAAGGCATTTGCTTGCAAAGCCTGCCAGCCCAGGTTTGATTCTCCAGTACCCACGTAAAGCCAGGTGCACAACATGGCACATGCATCTGGAGTTCATTTGCAGCAGCAAAAGATCCTGATACAACCACAGCATGTCTGTCTCTGTCTCTCTGATAAACAAACAAACGAACAAATATTGTAAGGACTGGGGAGATAGTGATTAAATGTGCTTCCTGTGCAAACATGAGTGCCTCAGGGGAGCTGAGGCCACCTGAATTTCAATCTGCAGGACTCATATAAATAGCTGGGCATGGCCACACACATCTGTAACCCCAGACTTTTTACACAGTAGAGACCAGAGAATCACTGGAGCTTGTGAATGGAAAGCTTCTAAATCAGTAAGAGACCCCATTGTAAAGAAAAACAGGCAGATGAGATATGGAGTGGAATACCTGAGGTTCTCCAGCCAACGCAGTTGAGTGCACAGAGCCCCACATCAGCACATTTACCACACATGCCACGTACATACAGACACACTACACATACATGCTATGTACACACACACCTTTAAAAATGCTTTAGAGGTGCAGGCAAAACAGAGATGGAGTTAAACAAGGTTTTCTTTCTTCAGAAAAAAATAAGGAAATTGGATTATAGCTATGAAGAAATAGAGAAGTTGAGAGCTTTTTTCCCCTTTCCCTCCCTGCGTCTCTCTTTCCCTCTCTTCTTTTTTGGTTGTTAATGATAGAATTTGGGAGCTGGGGAGATATATTTAAAATCAAAACCACATATTTAAAACACATACTTCTTTTATGATTTAAAAAGCAAACAGGGACAAGTGATGTCATTCAGTGGTGTAGCACTTGCTTAGCATGTATAAGACCCTAGATTCAACAGCAAGTAAGGGGTAGGGAACAGGGGTTGAGTTGACAAAAAGAACAAAAGCTCTCAGACAGAATCAGAACTGGAACTTAGAAGTCCAAGTTCAATGCTCTCACATTCCCTCTGCCTTGCCTTTCACTAATTACGGCATATTTTTATACTCGCCACCTCCCTGCGAATACCTGAAATGCTAGGTATTAATAGCTGGGCATGGCCACACACATCTATAACTCCAGACCTTTTAGGGAGTAGAGACCAGAGAATCACTTGAGCTCATGAATGGAAAGCTTCTGAATCAGTAAGAGACTGTTGTAAAGAAAAACAGACACATTTAAGACCCTGGATTTGTATGTGTTTAAATGTATGATTTAAATATATAAAATATGTGTTTTAAATATATGATTTTGGTTTTAAATATGATTTCAGGCTGTCAGGCTTTCAAGCAAGCTCCTTTAACTGCTGAGCCATCTCTTCAGCCCCTCTGGTAGATTCCTAATCTCAGATTTACCTCCATGACCTTCGCAGCTTCACAGCAACAAAGTGTATTTGTATATAACTAAATCAGTGTAATGTAATACAGTTATAGTAATTCTGCTGATCAATGAGCCAAATAAAACATCACTGATTTTGGCATAAGTGCAATCATTTTCCAGGCTCTAGAGAGAGCCCTGGGATATGTGCTAATAGCTCATAGTACCTGCAGTATAGTATAGTCTAGTATATGGAAAAAGTATACTTTTTCATATTTTACTGAAAATAGTTGTCTGGTCTCAACTTGAAAATCTCAATAATGACACAGGAGCAATAGCATAGAAAATGTTCAATCACAAAATATTACTGAGCTGGTCGTGGTGGTGCATGCCTTTGATCCCAACACTCAGAAGGCAGAGATAGGAAGATCACCATGAGTTCAAGGCCATCCTGAGACTACATGGTGAATTCCAGGTCAGCCTGGGCTACAGCATGACCCTACCTCGAAAAATATATTGAGATTCTAACAGGTCATTAGCCTTATTTAAGAATACTTGTCCAGGTTCAATTCCCTAGTACCCACATGAAGCACAAAGTAGCACATGTGTCTGGAGTTAGTGTGCAGTGGCAACCCCCCCCCCGTTTCTCTCTCTCATAAATAACTATTTTTTAAAAAAAAATACTTGATCTTTTATGTAAAATACAAGATATAAGACTATGGGCAATTTCTTCTACGAGGGAACTTTCAAATAGTGAGATAAGAATAATATATGTGCTTGCTTTAAATCAGGGGGAAACCTTGGAAGCTATATAATTCTTCTGTTTTTGCAAGTGGGGAAAATGAAACTAGGAAGCATAAGATGCAGTCAGACTTTCTACCATGGCCTCTGACAGTTTTTGGTGAACATTCAATTCATTCTTCACAGTCAGACTAGTTTTTTTTTTTCCCCCTACGGACCTTTTTTCTAAAAAAAACTGGCTTTGATTCTCCCTGTCTTCATAAGTAAGGTTTTATTTTCACTTCTGATACTGAAACAGCTACTTTCATTTTTAAACACTAAACTTTATTTTTAGAACAGCTTCAGATTTACAGAAAAATTGCAATGATAGCAGAGTTCCCTTAATCCTCAAGCCAGGTTCCCTATTAACATCTTATTTTACTATAGTACATTGTTACAATGAACTAATACTGATTCATTATGAACTAAAGAATATACTTCATATTTCCTTAGTTTTCTTACATAAGTGATATAATCTGCATACCATAAATTTTACTTTTGCAGTGTAGCTTCAATATATTATTATCTAATAATTCCAAAACGTCTTGTTGCCCCAAAGAGAAATCATTAGTCTCCCCATTCTTACCTCAATAAGTACACAACCCCAGAGTTGTCTTTTAGACACTTTATGTAAATGGAATTATACTGGCTTCTTTCCTTTAGTGTGTTTTCAAAGGTTATCCATGCTGCAGTATATATCAGCACTTCATTCCATTTCATTGAATGGCCCCATATTATGCAGCTACGCCATCTGTGTTTGCCCATTCATCCCTGATGGACATTTATATTGTTTTTTACTTTTTTGCTATATGAATAAAGTTGCTTTGAACATTTGTAAGCTGTTGTGTGAATATGTATTTTAAGTTTTCTGGGGCATACCTAGTAGAATTGTTGGCTTCCATGGTAATTCTATTGTATAATCCTGAAGAACTGCCAGACTGTTTCCAAGTGTACCATTATACTCCCAACACCAACATAAAGGGCTACAGTTTCTCCATACCCTCACCAACACTTGAAATTGTCTTTCTGGGCATGGAGACGTAGCTCTCTGTGGCTCTGGTTTACATTTCCCTAAGACTAGTGATGTCCAGTGTCCTTTCAGGAACTTTTGACTATTTCTACATGTTCTTGAGAGAAATGTCTATTCTGTTCCTCTATCTTTTTAAAAGAAAAACTGAATCCTGAATCGCTTTTTAAATTTTTTATTAATTTATTTGCAAGCAGAGAGAGAGAGAGAGAGAGAGAGAGAGAGAGAGAGAGAGAGAGAGAGAGAATGAGAATGGGCACACCAAGCCTCTTGCCACTGCAGACAAACTCTAGGCACATGGGCCACTTTGGGCATCTGACTTTACATGAGTACTGGGAATCAAACCCTGGCTATAAGGCTCTGCAAGTAAGCACTGTTAACTGCTGAGCCATCTCTCCACCCCCAAAACTAGATCACTTTTTAACACTGAGTTGTAAAAGTGTATAGTATAATACTAGAATCATATAGAATCAGCTATGATTTCTGTTTTATAGATGCTTTTCACTTTACCATTTGATGTACAATTTTTTTTCATTTTAACAAAGCTCAATTCTTATCTTTGCCTATTTCAATTTAATTCTTTTTAAAAATATTTTATTTATTCATTTTCAAGCAGAGAGATACAGAGAGAGAGAGAGAGAGCACACACCAGGGCCACTACCTTGTGGGTCTGGCATATGTGGGTACTGGGAAATTGAACCCGGGACGTTAGGCACTAGAGGCAAGTACCTTAACTGCTGAGCCATCTCTCCAGCCCCTCAATTTAATTCTTAACTTGATGTTTTTGTTCCAGTATCTGATATAGACCACACATTAATACTTACTTGTCATGTCTCATTATTAAGTTCTCTTCTTGAACATTTCTCAATTTACTTTCCTTCCTTTCTTCTTTTCCCTTCTCCTCTTCTCTCCTCTCCCCTCCCCTCTCCTCTGTCTTCTTTCTTTCTCTTTCTTTCTTTTTTTCTTTCTTTCTTTATCTGAACAGTCATACAAGCTCTGGCCAGGTATTTTGTAAAATTCCCTCTCAATTGGTTTTTACTTACTATTTTCTTAATATTAGATGAGGTTATGTTTCACAGAGTAGAAAATGTTAATATTAATAAAGAAAAAGAAGGGAAATATTCTGTAGAACAAATAGTAGTGAGTTTACAAAGAAAGTAAAGGAAGAGGATACAAGTAAAAGGTGGAGCTGTATAAGCAAAAGATAAAAAAATGGAGGAAGACAGGAGAATTTGTCTAGAGATAGAGTGAAGACAGGGATTATGGCAGCTATATATTCTTTGGAAGAGGAAGATGTAGAGATAAGGAATAAGGAGAAGGGGAAGAATAAGGAGAAAAAAGAAAGCTGAACAACGCACACAAAAGAAACAAAGTACAAGCACACAGTCTCCATACACTCACACTTACCTACATCCACAAAGGAAGCCACAGAGGGCAAGAGTACAATGGGTTCCAAACTTACTCAGGTAAAGATGAGTGCTGGAAACAGTATAGGTGTAGAGAGAGAAACAGCTGGGGGAGATCTAGTATTTACAAAGTGACTGGCCTGATAGTTGGCTCTTGTTTCAATTTCCTCAGCTCCAGGAACAGCTGTTCCAGAAATCCAGAAATACTCTGCTGAGAATTCCTCTCAGAATTCTCCTGCTGAGAATTGCCTGGGATGTGCAGATTTGTTTGCTTGGAGTCTTAGTTCTGTGGTCAAGCCACTGCACAGAGCTGCAAAATTCCCTTTCTCATGAATCTATGGATGTGGGTAGTTCCATGACTATTCCTTTCTGGAGAGTTCTTTTGTTGCACTTTGAACCCTTTCTCGGGCATCTGGGAGAGGTCCTTTTCTCCTCCAGACTGTAAGGATGTGAGGAAGGAGACTGTGTGTTGGAAGTCTCTTCATTTCAAATTTCCAATCTCCTCACCTGGTGCTTGCCTGCACTATCCTGGGGACTCTTCAACTTCAAATTTGTGTTCCCAGTAGCACTGGGCACTGGAGTCCCCAGGCAGTTTTTTTTCTGTGACCTAAAGCTCAGAGCTGTGCTCAGGGCATGTGCACATCTACCTGGTGTGGCTACGGGTCACAGACCAGATCTCTGCATCCCTGGTGCTTTTCGTGGTTTTCTGAGGTTCCTCTTCAGTTTTCCTCTTGGGAGTAGAGTCTTTTACTTATTTTTATTTTCTTCTGAGGCTATTTCTAGTTGCAGCACTTTTCACAGTAAGTTATAGAACAATCCCAGGTGTCTCTCAACAGTGGGATGGATAAAGAAAATGTGGCCTATATACACAATGGAATTTTTTCATTGCTAACAAAAAATGAAGTTATATCATTGACAAGAAAGTAGCTACAACTGGAGCTAAACATATTAAGCAAATTAAGTCAGTCTCAGACAGACAAATATCAAGAGTTGGGGAGATGTCTTAATAGATAAAGTGCTTGCCATGCGAGCATGAGGAGCTGAGTTCAGATCCCAAGATCACATAAAATGCCAACCATACTGATGTGCACTATACTTGAGTCCTGAGGAGGAAGAGACAAGGAATCCCTGGGGCTCACTGGCTACGTAGTCTAACCAAATTGGTAAAGTCCAGGTAGCAAGCGATCCTGTTTCCAAATAATAAAGTATAGAGAGAGATTGATTAAGACACAGGATATCCATCTCTGTCCCCTATGTGCATACACATGCAAAAAGAGAAATATTGCATGTTTTCTCTCATTTGTTGGTCCTAGATTTTATGTATCTATATAAAACCATGTATGTAAAGATAACATGAAAATGGAAGTAAAACTGTCTAGAAAAACAGTACAAATGATAAGGATGAGAAAGGGGAGCATGGCAGAGTATTGGGGTAAGCAACTCAAGTACATTATATTCTTGCATGAAGATGACCATATGTGACCCAGTAGAGTAAAATAATTTAAATCACCAGATGTAATCTCCCCAAGATCTGTGATGCAGTAGCTAGTGTGGCAATACAATCCTTGCATTTGCTTCCCAGTCTCCCTGCTTCACTTCCCTCCACCAAGATTCTTGCTATGGGCCTCCATTCAATGCTTGCTTCCAGCTGTTACCTAGAAGGCATGTACCAAGTCAGTGATGCATTATAGAATCTAATGAAGCTATGAAACATTTTAATTGAGGTTTAGAAAAACTATTCAACCAAAAACATGCAAATACTATTTACTCTTGGGAGGGGTCTATGAGTATTATACTCATAGTATGGTGTGTCATTTCACTCTGCAGAAAGCACTTCTTATGTAACTATGATAATGTAAACATTGATATAAGCATACACTGTAAAATAACTGATGAACAGGTACAGATGAGTAGTGTAAGAGCTGTGTTTACATCCATGGATATTAAGAAAGAAGGACTGCTCAACAGCATTTTATACCCAGCCCTAAAGTAATCCAGTATAAAATCTTGGATAGGTTGTTTACCTTTGTCTCAGTTTCTTAATTTATCAAATGGAAATGATACTCCTCAGGCCCTTTGTAACAAGGCTGTGGTAAACAAATAAAATAAAGGAAACTTTTTATGTGGAAGAAAACTAAAAAAAGAAAAGTCACATCTCAGAAGAGGCAGTGGATCTAGTAGCAAATTCAAACCATCATCATTAGGTCAAAAGAATGCAAATAGGTTGTGGGTTCAACTTCTTTAACCTACCAATTCTACAGTTTAGCAAGGCTAACCTCCACAGCAATGATGGGAATTTCTAAAACTATAGCCCTTTTGAATTAAAATTTTTTTCTCTTTTCTCACAGAAAAAAGACATGACTAGGCCTAGATCCTATGGGTAATCTTCATTACATCAACCTCTTGTTTCCTGCTTCTAGTCTGTCCTTCCACAAATCATCTGGCTAGCCTAACACACCTAAACTATATGCTATCAACAGAACAAGGATCCAGAATAGTTCTAGATCCTCAATTAGGTCCCCTAACAAATCTGTTTGATTTCTCTAGTCTACTAAGCTTCCATTGCTTCTTGATCTCTTCCAACTTTTTTTCCTTGGAAGCATAAATAATAATCTCTCTCTCCTTCCCTCTCTCTCTCTCTCTCTCTCTCTCCCCGCTCTGTAGAATTTCACTGTAGCCCAAGCTGACCTAGAACTCAATTTGAACTCCAAGGCTGGTTTCAAACTCAGGGTGATCCTCCTACTTCTGCCTCCCAAATGCTGGGATTAAAGGCACGTGCCACCACACCCAGCAAGAATTACGTGTTAACAGCTGATTTTAATTCTACCCTACGTTTAAAAAATCTTGACTCCAGGCATTGCATGAATTGTAGAGAAAAGCAAATATGCCTTGAACTTCCTCTAAGTGCTAAGTACAGTTCTAATCAGGTGGTAGGTATTGAAAAACTGAACTTGTTTAATTCTTTAAACTTATTTCTCTTCTATAATGGTGGATAATACCTTACAGAAAAACTGAGGCTTTAGAAATTATATATTTGTGTGTATGTAAATGAGAGATTCTAGCTGCTGACTGAATACTAAACTGTGAATAACATTCATTCCATATGATTGATGTGAGGATTAAATCAAGATGTGTCAACATATTAGCAAGCTGAAACATTTGACAGGTGCATAATTATTATGAAAAGTACAAAACAAAGGAGCATAATGGAAGAAATAAGCAGGAAGCCAACTACGAAAGACTTCAAAGCTTCTTTCTTAGAGAATTTGAATGAATGCCTGAGAATATTTTGCCTGAAGGGGTAAAATCCTAACTCCAACACACTCAAAATTTTAGCAGATGCTGTTATAATTTGGGCTTCAAAGGAAGCTCTTTGTAACTGAAGTACTTGAGGAATATCCCCCTGTGGTCTAGAAAGATGTTTGGTAAGCCATTTCCAAGTGGGCTGAGTGTTCAGACACTAGATCTACTTAATGGCTGGCGAATAGCTCAGTGCTAGAAGTACTTCCTAAAATGAAGTGGTAGATCATAGAGTCTCTAAAAATCTTAGCCCTGGTATTTAGGGATTCATATGTACTGTAAAAACTATTGGTAGAGCAGCAATTAAGAATACATGGTTACCATGCAGAACTAGCTCTGAAGAAGAATATACTTTTCTATGACCTAAGAGATGCAGAATGCAGCAACTCACCTCTGAGAAAATCTTCTCTGTTCCTATTTCATTAATAAAAAATATTCTCTGCTGAAAGCCACCAAGAGAATCTAAAGTCACTGTCCCCTTGTCAGGATCTTACCAAGTCATTTTAAAATTCAGTTAATCTAGCACAAAAGCTAGGGATTTATCTCAGTGGTACACTGTCTGCCTAGCATGGACAAAGCCTTGGGTCCAATCCCTAGGTCCCTAGTAATATAATATAAACAGGCCATAGGTCAGTCGCTATTTGTCTCTCTCCTTTCTCTCTCTCTCTCTCTCTCTCTCTCTCTCTCTCTCTCTCTCTCTCTCTCTCTCTCTCTCTCTGGGTGTCTGTGTGTGCGCGCACACGTGCGCATGCATGCATGTGACATGGCATAAGAAGGTCAGAGGTAAACCTCAGGTATCGGTCTTTAGCTTCTACCTTGTTTGAGCATCTCTCATTGCTTATTACTGCATTCATCAAACAATGAATATGGTGAATAGGGACATGGAGACAGGAGAATCTCCCAGAAATTAGCATTCTGGTGAATGCAGCTAGGCTGGTGAATGCAGATTCTTACAGAGAATTATATTCCTGAGCTGGGCTTGTTTGTGCTGCACCATTGCAGGGCTGCCTTGGAGCTCTCCAGGGTACTGATTCCAGCTCCTGTTGGTTTCTGCCCTTCCATTCTGTACACAGACATGCTTCCAAACCTATCAACCACTTAGCCAGAGTTGTGACACAAAACATAATACATTGCTTGATGATCTATGAAGAGCAATGAGACGAAAGAGAAGAATGACATAGCAGAAACATCAAAAGACTAAAAAATAAAATGGGTCCAAGCCATGGTGCCAACTACTTAAAGTAATTTACCAATTTCTATATAATCTCCAACCCTCTTATAGTTACTAATAGGCCAGAACCTAGGTTTCTCAACTTTTTGATGTTCTTTCCACAACTCCTCTATGCTATTCCTTGAGCCCCAATGTAACTTTTTCAAAGTTTTGGTAAATCAATAAGCATTCAACCTACCTCACAAAATACCTAGCACAATGACCTGACATTCACTAAGTATTTAAAATGTTTGTTTAATAAGAAAGAAAGGTCAATTTCAAGTGCCTCTCTAACTTCATCATGCTTCACCTGTAATTGCATAAAGCTCTGACAATCCTATCTTCCAAAGAATTCAATAGCCAGACACAGTTCTCACCATTTTAGTGACTATAAAATTCATAAGCCAAATGATATGGTGATCAAAACTAGACATAACCATGTTGACTGCTGTAGTTCTAAGATAGCAATTAAGAACAGGGCTCTAGGACTGCTTAAACATAGATTTGAACCCTATCAATCATTTACTAGCTGCACAACTTGGGTATATTACCTACCTTTCCAAAGCCTCACTCACATACTTTTTAAATGGGGTATATATGGTATGTAACTTCAAAAGACTGGTGACAGGATTAAGTGAAATACTACATTAAAACATTCACTAAGCAGACACTCCTTTGATTGCCTTTCCACTACATGCTTGTTGTACAGTAAGTTCTCAATGAATGTTAGCTATTATCATGAGCTTTATTTTCTTGAAATCACTTGTCTCTAAAACTAAACTGAAGACTTTATAAGTGGCAAGTAGTCTCAAAAGAGTTGAAAGTACTGGTGATGAAATGGTCTAAGTGAAGTTAGGAGAGAAGATGAAAGACAGAAGAGGTGAGAGAAGGGTCAATTAAAATTTAAGATGTGATCAGTAAACCATATAAAAACTTACTTCATTGTTAGCTAAAAATATGTATGTTTTAGAGAGAGAGAGAGAGAGAGAGAGAGAGAGAGAGAGAGAGAGAGAGAGAGAGAATGGACAGAAGTATCCTGTGGAGGTGGATAATATTGTGCCCAGAAGCCACAGATTCAATCTCAGGGGTCAGGTACCCTCCAGTGACTTTTTGGCCAGTGAGTCTCCTAATGTCCCCAAACATTACAGCCTATTGCCAAGGCTCTTGGTTTCCCACCAGAACAAGATAGTAATACCCTATTACTGAAGACTCCACATTGAGAAATCAAGCTGGAGCTAAGCTGAAAGCCTGCTCTGTTGACCAGCTGTCAGAAAGCTGGAAAGACCTAGCAGCTTTGTGGGAAAGAAAGGTTATCAACACTCATAACCAGTAGTAGACCCTGAATGCTTTAAGTTGGCCAGCCAGGCCAAAAGTACCAACTAGCACAATGATGGCATGTCTGTTATGGGGGAAAACAACTGCTCTCTGACTGGACTGGAGGCCCGCTCCACAGGAGGGAATTCCTTCCTGGTACTGAAAACCTAATCAAAAGCCTATGGCTGAGGAGGTCATAGGCCCTAGTGGATAAATTGCTACTGTTGTCTGGCTAAATGGATACATTGTGCCCACCAACCTGCCCTCTAAATACTTATGTTTGTGTCCATATAATTAGTGCTACTGTCACTTTTGGTTAGAGCTTATCTTTTCAGATGATGGTAACCACTGAGGTGATTAAAGGCTCACCAGGGTGTTGAGAAGAAGTGACAGTTCAACACTAAATGAGACATCTCCATCACACCCTCCAGGGCTCAGGGATCATTATGGAAGAAGTGGCAGAAAGATCTAAGAGCCAAGAGAAGGGGAGGAGTTCTTACAATAGTTTCTTCCAGGTACAAAGTGCCTTGGTATCATGACCTCACAGTGGCTGACATTACCTACACAAGGCCTGTATAACAGGAGAGAAAAAATGATGACATCAAAATAAAAGAGAGACTAGTTGGAAAGATGAAGAGATTGAGGGCTAGAGAGATGGCTCGGTGGTTAAAGGCACGTGCTTTCAAAGCCTGAAGGCCTGGGTTTGATTTCTGCAGTACCCATGCATCCGACATCCCTCTTGCCTTCATCTCCTTTATCTTTCACCTAATCAATCAAATCCTGGACATTTTATCTACTAAGTATTTCTTATATTACACTACACTTTTTCCTAAAAAAAAAACTTTCACAACCTTTTCCCAAGATATCATCATATCACCTGGGCTTCTATGAGAGCCTTTTAACCATTTCCCATCATGCACTTCTTTTCCCTTTCCCAAATCAATCTCCACTAAATTGAGCCAGGGCAGTCATTTCAAAAGGAACAACTACCCCTGGCTCTCCACCATCAAAACTCTTGCACAGATTCATATTTCTATTATAATACAGTGTGGAATCCTTAGCAAAGTCTCCAAGCAGTACAACAGTTTTAGCTATTATATCCCAGTAGAAACATATATCCCTGTGGAAAGTAAAGTCCCTAAACAAGTAACGACATAATTATAGTTATGATCAATACTGTAAACATGAAGCATAACATGCTCTGAGAATGAATGTGTGTCTTGTGAATAGAGAAGGAACTGGTAAATGTCTATTCTGATTATTCCAACCACTACACTTTTCCTCACTGCAATATGCTGTAGATTCAAGCTTTATTTTTATTATTTTTTAAAGCATAACTGAGTTTAGCTTTTTCTTAACTCAGAGTCAATTCCATACAGTTTTCTCTCGTGCTTCTGGGAGGCATTTTTGAGCTCCCAACCACCCAACATGCAAAACTCAACTCCACAGGGCACATAAATCAGTTTACTGTGAATATTGTTCTGGGACATGTTGAATATTATGTGAACACAAAAGATGGGAAGATCAATTCTGCATAAGTCAAAGTACTCTGTAAAATGTAAAGCAATACTCAAGTGATTATTATTGCATATGACAACAGTGATGGTGGTCTCTCTAAGCAATAGATTTTCACAAGGACAAAAAATACATCAAAATTAAAACAGTGAGTCATCTATTTAACCCAGAAAAGACTGAAATATATTTCTATTCATTCAATGTTACTCATCTTTTATTCTACAGACAGAATTCCTACTTGCAGCAAATAATCGATTAATTGTATATTTTACTTTTAGCCATTCCTTTCATTGCATCAGCAAAAACAAAAGTCTGGCAGTTCTAACTTAAAATAATCATTTCTCAATCATTAAACACTAAATGCAATCCACCTCATTGTCATAATGTAACATATATATGGCCCCCTGGTGGTAACACGGTAGGATGACACTGGATTGAAAGCCTGAACAAGTGCATTACAGAATTTCATTCCTTTTATGCCTTTGCTAGTGCTGGTCATACACACATGAACCTTACCTCGCCTCTCATCTGAATCTCACCTGTCCTTAAGGGTCTAGTCATACTTCTTCTAGTGCTTATTTCACTTCACCATCTGACTTTGTGAGTAGAGCAAGATAGATATAAGCATTTGCATCCTAAGAGCAGAAACCAAGGCTCAGCGACTAATATATTTGGTGGAGTTTACAAAACTGATAAGTGATGGTAGCACTTCGAGTCTCTTAAGTCTATGGAAACACCATGGATCACAGTGGTCAGAGTCAACTCAAAATAAAACACAAGAACAATAGGACCAAGAACATCTATATCACCAATTTGAATTACTCTGGTGAAAAAAGATCCCATTTAGGGATGGAGAGATGGCTCAGCGGTTAAAGGTGCTTGCTTGCAAAGTCTGCCAGCTCAGGTTTGATTCCCCAGTACTACTTATGTTAAGCCAGATGCATAGAGTGGTGGATGTATGCTTCTGGAGTTCATTTGTAATGGCAAGAGGCCCTGGTACAACAATGCTTGCTTGTGCTCTCTCTCTCTCTCTCTCTCTCTCTCTCTCTCTCTCTCTCTCTCTCTCTCTCTCTCTCTCTCCTCTCTCTCTCTCTCTTCCCCCCTCTCTCTCACACACACAGAAGTAAAAATATTTTAAAATATCTCTACTTCAAATACATAGTAAGATAGAAGTAAATCCACACTTCATGAACCCAGTATACTCCTTTTGACCATGAGGAAACAGAGGCTCATTAAGATTGTCTGCCTCCACCACGACTCAGGGAACTATGCGGAAGAGGGGACAGAAAGATTGTAAGAGCCGTGGTGGGGGAGACTATCCAGAGGCATGGCACCCTATAGCAACAACACACTGGAGACAGGAGGTCCGGGCTGAGTATCAGGCTATCCAGGGCCCCCTGCCACAAGGACTGATCCAGATGGTACACGGAGGAGGATATCCAGCTGATTGGGGATGGGGAGGGGGGCATTGGGGAATTGGGGATAATAGCTCATCGTTTGCCCACTGAATAATGTAACACAGTATGGACAATAAATATATATTTAAGAAAAAAGATTGTCTGCCATCACTTGTTCAGTTAGAACTCTTACATGTTCAAGTATAAACTAGGCCAAGAAAAATCTGTCAATGCTCATGTTGGAACAGTCTAGGTTTTGAGGTTAATATGATTTAGGAATTCAAAAGGCCTGATCTTCATGTGCGTTTTGGCTTCACTTCTCCTGAGGACCCCAGCCTTCCACCCTCCCAGATTCATGTCCATTGTAAAAAGAATACATCTGTGCTCTAAAACACTGATAAAAGTCAGAATGATAACTTCAAACTAAGATTTGAAGCCCACCCCTAAATCAATCTCTGCACTCTTAGGAATGCAATACTCTAATTAAGCAAGGCATAAATCACATGCTCATTCCAGGAGTTGGGGGTGAAATGGGCTCTGCCCAAAGCACAACAGGAGAGGAGATGAAAGCAAGGAGAATGTCAGCTGAGTTCTGACTCTACACAGCTGGGTGCACAAAGGTGCCATTTGCTGAGAGAAAAACTGGAGAAGTCTGAAGGAACATATTTTATAAGGAAAACTACGAGTGTTTTTAGACATATGGTATTTGATGTACCCATCCAAGTAGAAGATGACTGGGCAGTGAGGTATGTAAGTTTGAACTTCAGGAGGCTAAAGAATAGAAAGGTCAAGGCTGGCCTTGGCTACAGAGAAAGTTTAAGGCCATCTGGACAACTTAGCAAAATTTCTGTATCAAAATGAAAAAAGGGATACAGCTCAGTAGAACATTTTACCGAATAGAGGAGAAACCAGAAAAAAAATTCTGGGTGTTGTGACACCTGCCTGTAATCCCAGGATTCTGGAGGCTAAAGCAGGAGGGTTGCCAAGTTTGAGGTCAACCTGGGCTATATAGCAAAATGCTCTAAAATGGTTTTTGTTGTTATGCTTTTTGGCATGTGTATATGTGTGTGGATGTACCTTGTGTGCAGGTGTGCATGCATGTGTGTTGGTGTGCATGGTATGTGCAGGTGTGCACGCAGGTGAGTGTGCATATGCATGTAGGTCAGAGATTGACATTAGGTATCTTCCTAAAAAGCCTCCACCTTAGCTTTTTTAGGCATGTGTGTCATAGCGTATGTGTAGAGGTCAGAGGACAACCTTGGGTATGACCTTATGGTTTTTACCTTTTATTGTTCACTGCTTCGTTCACCAGATTAGCCGGCTTATGAGCTTCCAAGGAATTCTCCTGTCTCTGTCTCCTATCTAGGCACCCTGGGATTACAGATGCCTGGCTACAGAGTCAGGTATTCATACTTGCACAGCAAACACTTTATCCACACAGCCATCTTTCCAGCCCTTTCCCCTTCACTGAATCTGAAGCTCACTGAATCTTCTAGACCAGCTAGGCAGCAAGCCACAAGTCTCTGTCTCCTCAGCACTGGGATTATAAACCTCAGTGCTGGGGATTCAGATTCAAACTCAGGTCCTCCTGCTTGAACAGCATATATTGACTGAGCCATCTCCCCAGCCTTTTGTTGTGCTTCTTAAAAGCTATTCCATAAAAGATGTTTTCACAAAACTCTCCAGAAAACAACCCTACTTCATACTAAGAGTTTAGCACCTCTATTTAAAATGATCTTGGCTTTAGGATCTGCTTTTCATCTAGACTTCAGACTAGCCTTGTATTTAAGAAGGTAACTTATAAGATTGCATGGCTTCCAATCCAGAGGTCTACTGTCTGCTGGACTGTGTTCTTAAAAAATATAGACAGCCTAAGAAAAAAAAGTACCTTTCATCTACTTAATCAACATGTAATGAATATGAAGCAGAAGGTCTGGTATTTGTGGTATAAAAGGAGCAAAAACTCTTTCTTTGAAGAGTTTCAGGCTGGGGAGGTAGGTGTGAAGCATGATTCTAGCACATTGAGGATGAGTTATGATGGAGCTTTTATAAAGTGACATGGAATAATAGCACATAGAAATCACTTGAGAACACCATTAAATGACAGCCAAGGGGCATAGTCCAGGAAAAGAAAGATATACCATGAGGGATAATGATGCAACTAGGAGGAAAGACAGGAAGAAACCAAAGATGAATTTTGCTTTTGAAAAGGCTAGTAATATAGCCTGAAATGTGGGGGGAAAGGGAACAGAACAAACATCAGATGTTATGAATGAGGATTCTTGGTAGTAAATATGGAACTATAAAAATTGAACAAAACAACCTCTAATATATTTATCTACAAGAGCAGTTAGTTTTATTATTTGTTTTGTGTGGTATATGATTGTCTAATGCAGGCTTTGCAGCATGACCTGCACCATCCATAATGGGTTGTGATATCCACTAATTTTGGGTTCAAGCTGTTTTTCTGTTTCAGATAAATCCTGCTATAAGTTGTGTGTATTCAAGAAGGTAGACATTTCTTTTCCAGGCTATGCCAAGCAACATATGTACACTGTATTTCAAAAACATAACAGGATTTTCTGATGGACTGGAGCTTTAATCCAAGATCTTGACTTGGGCAACTGGCAAAAACGAGAGTGCAGGGCTGGAGAGATGGCTGAGCGGTTAAGGCATTTGCCTCCAGTGCTGAAGGACCCTGGTTCAATTCCCCAGGACCCACATAAGCCAGACGCACAAGGTGGTGGCCCTGGTGTTCTCTCTCTCTCTCTCTCTCTCTCTCTCTCTCTCTCTCTCCTCTCTCTCTCTCTCCCTCTCTCTCTCTGTCTCTCTCTCTGTCTCTGCTTGAAAATGAATAAATAAAATATTTAAAAAACACGAGAGTGCAGTTACTATGATGGAGACGGCTAGTAGAAGAAATTGGACTATATATTCAAAAATTTCCTTTTCAGGGGAGTATAATGGTGATTGCTGGGGCCATAGGAAGGGAAATACTTGTCAGGGTATACAATGATTCAGTTATGCAAGGCAGATGATCTGGAAACCTCATTTACAACTTGTGTGAATGTAGTTACCAGTACCATATTGTACCCTTGAAATTTGCTAAGGTAGTAGATCTTAAGTAGTGATGCAAAAAAGTGATATCTGTGAGGTGATGTATATGTTAATTAGCTTAATTATGATGCTTATTTCACAGTATATATTATATTAAAACATTAAGTTATAGGATTCCTTATACATAGACAACTGTATTTGTGAATTATACCTCAGAAAACTGGGGGAAAATTTTTTGGATGCATACAACATGTCTACCCTAAACAGAGATTGTCTGGTGAAATGCTGATATTTATATACTGTATATAAATAAGAACTATTAATCTTCAGGCCTTTTTAGTGATGATCAATTTATGTTGATATGCTTATTTATGCTTAACTCATAAATTGATGATTTCTTCTAATTGTCATTTCTTTCCTTACTCTTTAGTTCAAACAAAGATTATCCTGATAATAATATGGAAAAGAATAGTAATCTGGAAAGGAAAATTGAGTCATAGAGATTTCTGAATTAAAAAACTAAAATTTCTACATATTACAACTGTCATACTAATGGGATGACTATGCAAATAAACACTATTAAAATATTTTTTCACTGGGAAAAAGTGGACAAGAGTCCTGCAAGGGAACAGTATACCTGAGCAAATCAGACAAGATAGAAACCACATCATAAAAGGCAGACTGCAATAAGAACAATAAAATTGAAACAGATAAACTGCTATGGACTTTTAGACAAGGAGAATAAGTGATGAGGAATCTACAAAGGTATGACTGTGGGAGGCTGAAAGACAGCTTGAAAGAAAGTTTAATGAGACACTGATCCTCCACTGACTAATCCACCTTTCACAACTTTTGCCAGTCCAGCAGAGATGGACCATCACAGCTAAATTATAAAATGAAAAACAAGTAAAATTTATTTTCCTACAGTTTGGGAGGCTAAAAATCTGATGTTGGGGTAAAACTGCGATTACTTTCCCTTTGAAGGCTGTAGCAGACTATTCATTCCTTGTTCCTTCCAGTGATCAGCGGCCATCTAAAATCCTTGCTATTGCACCTGCTCTGTGTCCATCTTTACATGGCCTTCCCTCTGTGTACGGAAAAGAGTTTCTTACTGTCTCCTTTCTTCCTTAGATCTACATTGACACAATCTCAAGATCCTTATATAATTATTTCTGCAGACTCTATTTCAATGTAAGATCACTTTCTGAGGTCCTGAGTGGTCATGAATTGGGGTGAAGAGGCATTAAACCCTCTACCCCTTTTTCAGATCTATTTGTGTTTGAACATTTGAAAGTCTCAAAACTACATTACAAGAAGATATTACCTTTTCATTGAACTACAAGAATATTTCCACAATATTAAGCAATAACTATAAATCCACTAGGGGAAACTCAGATTTCAAGAAATTATGAAGCACTACAGCATTTTCAATAGACTCAAAATTTGGGTTCCAGCCCTATCTACATCAGTGACCAATTGTAAGTCATTGGACAAATTATTTCAGCTTGGTAAGATTCAATTTTTTTTCATTTTTAAAATGTTCTATTACACGATTTGGGATAGAATTTAAATGTGAAAGCACTTTGTGAACTCTAAAATAACATGCAAACATTGCTTATTAGCATAACACTTTTAATGTTATTTAACAAAACATACTTAGATGTGCTAGACACCATCTTAAATATCACTGGAGAGCAAGAGAGATGGTTCAGCTGGTAAGGGCTCCTTTTTGTAAAGCCTCATGGCCTGAGTTCAATTCTCGAGTACCCAATGTAAAGCCAGATGCACAGGGTGGCACATGAGTCTGGAGTTAGTTTGCAGTGGCAGGAGGCCCTGGCCTCCCCTCCCCCTCTCCTTCCCTCCCTCTTTTCCCCCTCTCAAACAGATAAATTTTAAAAATATCATAGAGATAAGGGAACATATTTTATGACTTCAAAGGGCTCTCAACCAACACTAATACATGAATTAAACATAAAAAATCGACCACTAAATTATTTGGAAATTAATCTATATGTTGGCTAAAGTAGAAAAGACACTGAGTTATTAACCCAAAGGAGGAAGAAATAAAGCCGGGTATAGTGGTGCATGCCTTTAATTCCAGCATTTAGAAGGCAGAGGTAGGAGGATTGCTATGAGATCGAGGCTAGCCTAAAACTATAAAGTGAGTTCCAGGTCAGCCTGGACTAGAATGAGATCCTACCTTGAAAAAAAAGGCCTGGGAGATGACTCAGTGGATAAAGTGCTTGTCACACACCTCAGGAGAAAAAAAGGAGGAAGAAATTGAGCTGAGTCTTATAGGACAGGCAGGAGTTAGCTAGAGAAAGGGGAATGCTTTGAACAAGGGATACAGGTAAAAACACTGTGACTTGGGAACAGAGAAGAGACAAGCTTGCCAAGAGCAGATGGTAAATTCTGGGAGAAAAATAAGACATAAGGCTAGACATAAATTTCAAAGATAGCCAATATGCCTTGACTTGATGCAGAATGGCAGTCATGAGGTCACCTGAGTAGATGATCATGATGAAAGGGACTGAGGGAGAAAGCTGCCAGTATTTCCAGCCCAGATTAATTATCAAGGGGGTGGGGGGCTAAAGGCAAGGACACAAACTATCCAAAACATGCTCATCTTCACTCATCACTATATGACTGGCAGCAAGATCTGCAGCATCAAGAAAGCTGCTGACTTCTTAGAAGATAAACCTTTCCTCCCTCCTCTCCCCCATGTGCTAATTTCACTAACCCAATCACTGGGTTGTATAGAAGCTTCCATTTCATTTTTCTCATAATCTCAGGGCACAAAAGCAGCTTGAAGGACACAATCCTGCTTGGAGGAGTTCCAATTTCATGTGAAAGTCCTCTCTCTAAAGCAACATGGATTAGTGCAGGCATTTAGTCACTGTTTAAACACTATGAAAAGTCCATTTCACCGAAGTAGCCGGCCCTGAGGACAACCATAGGCAAACACATTATCAACACCTCACAAGGTTGGGCAGCTCTTCCTCTTGGAAAGTTCAAGTTCTCAAATGGAGGAATATCGGGATCTTACAGCTTTTGACAGAGATGCAAGCTATACCCAGTGGTGGCTGGTTGCAGAAAGGTAGGTCTGAGTCAGTCGTCAGGCAACAAAATCCTCATACCATCTGTTCTCAGTTCTCTGCCAAGTTTTGAGGCCTGGACACATGAGCTCCCACACCCACACCCAATCCCTTTCTCCTCTGAAAAGTAGAAACAAAATCTGTTTCAAGGCATCATCTTTTTTCCTCTTCCCACGATCCAGCTCTAAGAAATTACCTCCCAGTTATAGGACATAGAGAAGCACATATTTCCCTAACTACAGATAGGCAAAGGATGTCTGGCTTTTCCATTGCTAATAAGCTTTTTCTTTATTCCTGTTTCTTTTCTTTCCCTAATCTGCTTTGAGTACACTATAAAAGGTGCTGGGAAAAATAACTGCATGATAAAAAATGAACTCCTACTTTACCCCACATACAAAAATTTGGCAAAATGGATCAAAGACCTAAATGGACGAGATAAAACTAAAAAGTCTGAGAAAAAAATCTAGGTATAGGGCTAGGGGTGTAGCCCAACAGTAAGGTGTTTGCTTAGCATGTGCAGGGACCTAAATTCAATCCTTAGCATTAAAAAAAAATGCTGGTATAAATCTCTGTGATCTTACCCATACACAAAAATAAGCAACAAAGAAAACCAGATAAACTGAACCTCATAAAAATTTAAAATCTGAGATTCAAGCCTATCAGAAGTGTCAAGATAATCCATACAATAATAGAAAATATCTGCAAATCATAAATATAGTAGGGGAGTTACATCTAAAATATATAAAGAACTCACACAACAGCAAAAATATATATAGGGGTAGGGGAGATGATTCAGTTGGTAATGCATTTGCTGCACAAGCATGAGGACATGAGTTTGGGTCCCCAGTACCCATTTAAATGCTGGGCACAGTGGCACCTGTGTATAATCACAGCACAGGGGAGCCAGAGCCAGGAGAATCCCTGGGGCTTGCTGGCCAGCTAATGTAGTAAGCTCCAAGTTCAGTAAGAGAACTTGTCTTCCCACCATGACTCAGGGAACTGAGCGGAAGAGGGGGCGGAAAGATTATGAGAGCCGTGGTGGGGGAGAATATCCAGAGGCACGGCACCCCTCAGTAACAACACACTTGGGCCAGGAGAACCGGGCTGAATACTAGGCTATCCATGGTCCCCTGCCACAAGGACTGATCCAGACAGCCCATGGAGGAGGGTATCCAACTGATCGGGGATGGGGAGAGGGGCATTGGGGATACCAACTCATTGTAAAAAGTAATAAATAAATTTTAAAAAGTCAAAAAAAAAGAGACCTTGTCTTAAGAAATAAGGTGGAGAACAATTAAGGAAGATACCAGTGTCAACCTTTGGCCTCTACATGAATGCATGCATGTGTGCCAACACACACACTGTACAAGGACACCACACACACACACTACAAGCAGACCACACACATACAAGCACACCACACACATACACACACACACTACAGGCACACCATAGATACACACACAATACAAGCACACCAGACACACACACTATAAGCACACCACAGATACACACACATACTACAAGCACACCAGATATACACACACTACAAGCACACCACAGATACACACACACACACACACACACACACGCACGCACACACAAGGGGCAAATTTTATAGTATACAAAAGCAGCTCAAGTTGTTTTCAAAGTCCAAAATACATATCACATCAATTTCTTGTGCCTAACTCTGTCTTACATCTGAACATTGTCTGAACTCACCATCATTCACAGCATAATCTGTTTTATTCCCAAAGTGAAGAAACTACTTATTAGTAACTAATTTGTGAAGTAAACTACTTCTAACTACTCTATATGCTTAAGGTTATTCTTTTCACTGTTGATTCTCTAAAACCTCTGACACTGATACCTAAAGTCCTCCTTAATTTTCTCCACTGAACTATGACATTTTTACTAAATAGCACAAGTATTTTATCATCAGACATAAAGTAGAAAAAACATGATGTGGTACTTTAATGTATGTTCCCATAGACTCAGATGTTGTATTAAAGCGTTTAACTTGTTGTATTGAGGGAAATTAGTTAATCTACTGCTCATATGCACCACAATACCTTTGAAGATATAAATATTTAGTGAGATAACATATGTAAAGTACCTGTTGACAGTAACATTCAATAGTCTTCGGCTCACTGTTTAGTGTTTAGCAAAATGGATGAAAATGTGATTTGGCCCAACTAACAAGATTCTGTGTCTCAACCTGAAACCTTTCCATAAGCAGGATAGGAATCATCTGGGATCTAAGGACACTTTAAAAATCACAAATGATAAAAAGGAGGCTGGTGAGTGAAACATCTTTCACATGTGTTTAATCGGAAATATGATTTCTACCTAATGTAATTCATAGGCTCATTATATGAGGCTCTGAAGCTGTCTAGGCAGGGACATGATATTTGACAGGAGAATGAAAAGCATATTGCTCCAATTACCATAAATAGACTGTATTACAAATAGATATGTCTCTGGGGACAGAATGAAGATGTCCTCTGGGGGGGGGGAGAGTTGGAAAAACTGAGCCAGGAGACCTACTCTAATTTTTTTACAAAGTAAAAGTATAATTTGCTACTTTTGGTGGTGAGATTCAATGGAAGGATTCTACTGAGTGTATTAGTGTCTGACTTATTGCCCTCACTCCTTACATCTTTGCTTTATACAAGTGTTCCACATATATCTAATACCCTTGAGCTAAGAAGAAATAGTACAGATTCCAAGGCTTTTTCCAGTCAGAATCACTTCTGAGTTTGTGAACATTGCCACTGCCTTTGTTAGAATCCAAACACTACTCTGTGTATAAGGGGTCCTGAGTCTGTGTTAGCTGACAAGTGACGCAAGCATCTTGAGAGCAGACTCCAACACTTGCAAAGGAGAAAGCTGATGCCACTTTGAAAGACAGCAAGGGCTGAAGAGATGGCTCAGTGGTTAAGGCACTCACCTACAAAACCTAACGACCTGGTTCAATTCCCCAGTACCCACGTAAAAGCCAGACAAACAAAGTGACACATTCATCTTTGGTTCATCTGCAGTGGCTGGAGGCCCTGGCATGGCCATTCTCTCTGTCTCTGTCTCTGTCTCTGTCTCTGTCTCTCTCTCTCTCTCTGCTTGCAAATAAATAAATAAATAAGTTTCAAAAACATAAAAAAAGCCAGGTGTGGTGGCACATGCCTTTAATCCCAGCACTTGTGAAGCAGAGGTCGGAGGATCACCATGAGTTTAAGGCCAGCCTAAGGATACATAGCAAATTCCAGGTCAGTCTGGGTTAAAGCGAGACCCTACTTCGAAAAAACCAATAAAAATAAAAAGATAAAAGATGTTTTGTACGTCCAAAGTTGTTTCTTTTTGTTCCAGCCAAAACTCTTTGGAGCAAATAGAAAGAAGGATCAGCTAAGGTCACCAAGTCATTCTAACTCATCCTTCTAGGCAACCTCGAATAAATTTTGCTCATTACAATACTAAATTGTTTGTCCACATCCCTAGTGGATACCTAGTATAAACATTGTTATCTTCTGGTTGTGCTTTTGGGCTTTGTAAAAACCAAAATGATAACTCATTGAGTTGGTTACATCTAGAAAAGCTCAAAATTCATTTTGTGGTGCTAAGCCAAAAGATATCTCTAATACTTCATTAGCTGTTACTACCATAATACTTAAGTCCTGAGAGTGATGCTAGGTAAGGCAAGTAAAATGGATTACAAAAGATTACAGGGAAATGTTTGGTGATAATAGATATGTTCATTATCATGAGTATGGCCATGGTTACATGTGTCAAAACTCATAAGATTAACATTTAAACTGTGTGCAGTTCATTTTATCAATTATACCTCAGTGATGTTGATTTTTAAAAACCTAATTCTTTTAGAATAAAAACATTTAGGATGCACCAAAAAGTGGTTGATGGACTCACAGCTGAAAAAATATTATATAGAAACATTATACTATAATAGCACTTATCAAAGGTTATATAGTTCATAAGAATCTTTGACCAAGTAGTTTCTCTGCTGAAAACTAAGAATGTTATATAATAATGGTGAAAATAAGAAGCCAACACAATTATCTAACAGAAATATAATTGAAAAAATCATGGTGTATCAACCATGAAAAACACAAATGGTGAGATATATAACTATGAAATTATTAACATTATACATATTATTCTACATGACTATTAAGAATGTATAAAACTGGGCTGACAACCTTAAAGCAGCCTTAATACTCATCCACCACGACTCAGGGAACTATGCGGAAGAGGGGGCGGAAAGATTGTAAGAGCCGTGGTGGAGGAGATTATCCAGAGGCACGGCCAGGAGAACCTGGCTGAATACTAGGCTATCCATGGTCCCCTGTCACAAGGACTGATCCAGACGACCCATGGAGGAGGGAGGGGAGGGCAGCGGGGAATTGGCGATAACAACTCATTGTTTGCCCACTAAATGTTATAACTCATTATGGACAATAAATTTTTTTAAAAAACTATAAAAAATTTTTTTTAATTGGGCTGAGAGATATCTCAGCAGTTAAAGGCACTTGTCTGCAAACCCTGATGGCCCAGGTTTGATTCCTCAGTAGCCATGTAAATTCGGATGCACAAGAAAGAGCATGCATCTGGAGTTCGTTTGCAGTGGGCAGGAGGCCCTGGTGTGCCCATGTTCACTCTCTCTCTCTCTCTCTTTCTTTCTTTATATCTGCCACTTTGTCTCTGCACAAATATGTAAATATTAAAGTATATCTTTTTTAAAAATGTATAAAATTATAAGTTAAAATAAAATAACAGCTAGACTACAACGTTAGTTATATAAAATATATTTGTATTTGGATAAATATTGACAGAACATACAGAAAATGTAAAAGAAATTGCTCTACTGCTTTGATGAAATCGTGAGAGAAACATCTATTTAAAAATGTCTTTTAATCATCTAGATACAACAATAAAACACACTTTATTACATTGACTATTTAATTTCTTGTTTCTCCTACTGAACTACAAGTTTTGTGAAGACAATATCTATTATACTCAGCATCACACTACCAGTTCATGGATGAATGAATTAAATACATGGAAACGTCAAAATAAATAGCTGCAAGGAAGGGATCATTTAAAACAGTGGGCTCATATCCGTTTATCTGTTACTAAGATTTAACTATGAGAAAAATCTAAATCAACCCACTGGAGAATCTCCAGGGAGTCTTTCTTCCTTCAAAGCTATTGGTAAACACTTTGTTCTGAGTGGCCATAGTTTCAAGGAGCTCTCAAGATTTTCAAGGAAAATACAAAGCAGGAATAAGAAATTCAGAAATACCTTTCCTTCTCCAAAATTCACCTTTGATTCCCAGAACTTTCTATATAACTATAGCTAGAATTGATAGGGGGAATGAGGATGCAAGAGGGACTATCAAGGGAAAGGAAGATGGAAAAATAGATTTGCAGAAAAAAAGTCTTAATAGGAACTTAAGTCTGATGCCACTGTAGGTGCTAGCTAATAAATAAATGTTGAGGTACAAAAGAAAACAAGAAGCTTTAAAGAAACTGTGTTTTAGAGTGAAAACCCCTCTCCCGACATCTAAAAATCAATCTAAAATATACCAGAGATGCCAGAAGGAGTCCTAAATTATAAAAGTATCACAAGAATTAACAAAAACACATAAGGAAAGAGACAATCCTTAAGTTATTTTTCAATCAACCTACGCAACACCTGTCACAAGCCATCCAGACTCTTTCGGGCTTGAGCAATTTTTTATCCATCTCTGGTGCTTCTGTGCAAAATCATCATTAATTGACTAATAGAGAGCTTAAAAAGGAGTTCATATGCAGAGAAAAGGGAAACAGTGGAAGGACAAAAGCACAGAGTCCAGTCTAGACTTCAGATGCAGCTCTACCATTTTAATAGAGCAACTTCAAGCAAATCAGTCTCCCCGAGCCAGCCCTTGTTTCCTAAACTGGAGATTATACTACTTGATCACAAAGCTAAGGTGACAATGAAATGAGATGGTATATAGAGTCATTGTGCACAGCCAATTATAAAGGTTTTCTTATATAGAGAGATTATAAGATCACAAATGCTACAGTGTCCTTCCAGTGTCAGCTGAGAACATTTTTCAGCCAAAACTGATTGCATGAATGACCTGGGTGCTAAAGAAATCAGCCTCATCCCCCTTTGCCAAGGCAACTGAAGGTTTATTCTTTCAGAGTAGACTGCTAGTGTAGGAAAGTGGTATGAAAGAATGATTCTCTTTTTCTCTGAATCCTAGTGTTGAAATTCCACTATTTTCACTATTTATGACTTAGAGTTTTTCTATTCTGTCAAAGTGCAAAACCTTGAAATTTTTTGCCAATAACTATTAACCACTAATAACTGAGTTCAGATTGACTCAATCTGCTGAAAACTAAGGGCTAAGAAACAGGAGTGCTGATAGCAGTTTGGGCTACATTTCCCAAGAACCTGACAACTCAAGTTTTCAGTCTTGTAATTTCCAATAATCAAATTTTCTCCAAATTTTAGCATCTAAAAATCTTCCCAAGTTTCTTTGTAAATTGTTACTCTCAGTGGCTGGACAGAATGAAGTCAGCCTGAGACACATGATGCAATGAAGACCTTTGTGAGTAAGCTGGAGGTATCCAAGAAGAACCTGAGTGAGGTTCTAGGGGACCACATGAAGCAACTATGGGCTAACTTAAGGTTGCAGTTTAAGTTTAGCTAAGAAGAGTTTGACCTTGAAGATCATTGACTTCTCACACATGATAATGTCCATTCTTGCAATGATTGCCTCCTGGCTGTTCACACATGTCAGATTTTGGATCTACACCAGAGGGTCCTGAATCTTTTCCCCAGACAGAGGGTTCTGCAACCAAATCTAGAAAACCCAGGTGCAAGAAAAAGATTTTTTCTGTTTGTCAGAAATTTGATCATATACTTCCACCTCCAGAATCTGTTCTCTGTTGCTCAGCAGTTTGTGCCAAAGGATCCCCAAAATGGTGATGACTTGAAACTATGCTCCCACACAATAATGTCTCCCACTCAAGGTAAGCTTGAAGGCAGAAGATTGTGACTGCCTATGAGCATAGGCTGGCCAATGCCACTGAGGAGACTGTTTGAGCTGTTGTCTATGCAATAAAGAATCCTCTCAAAGATATACTGACCTCAGAAGTAAGCATGTATGGGTTATGAGATGGTCACTTTATTTTTTATTTTTTAGAACAGCCAGGACATTGCCAAAGTAGGCCTGCAGTCAAAGATGAATGACATGACGGTCATAAGGCATTAGGAGGTTTCAGGCTGCAGGTAGTCTAAGATTTTATAATGGGGAAACTTAAGGTTTCTTACTAATCCCAATGCACTTTAAAACTTAAAGAGTACCCACGTTTTTGTCATATAACTTTAAAGAATTAAATTACAGACCATCAGAGGGTAAGGTTAGACTATTAGATTAAGAAGAGAAAATATTGAGAAGGGAAAATATAGGAGACTCCCATCATGAGGAAAAAAGGGTCCATGTGAGAAAGAAGACCCCCCTCAAGGAGGAGTTTTATCAAAAATCTGAAGGTTTATGAGTCTGTTGGCCAACCATAAGCGAAAAAGAGACAATCTTTCCTTCTCCAGGTAACTATATCCACTGGCCCAGGTGAGCCAGAAAGACAGCTGATTGGTCTTGTAACCTCCCACTCTAGGGAGGGGCTCAGGTATGGCAAGAGATAGGTGGAGACTACAAATATGAGTCCAAGGACACCCCTGCTCCTTATTACTTTTGGGGTTCCAGTCACCCTAACCTGTCACAAGTTCACCTGACAGAAAGAAACATGTCTTTTCTGCTCCTTAGCATCTCTGACCACACTCCTGCTTGAGCACTCCTTCCTCAGAGGTCAGTCCTTGCTATTTCACCAAAAGAGTTAATTAAATTCAATTTATTTATACATTCAATTTTTAGGTTTTTTTGAGACAGATTTTCATTATGTAGTCTAGGCTGGCCTTGAACTCATGGTGATTTTCCAGTCTCAGTTTCCTGGGAATACCTTTCTTTTTCTCCTCTTTTGAACTTTTTATTGACAACTTCTATAAATATAGACAATATGCCATGATCATAATCACCTCTTTCCCCCTCCCAAATCCCCCCTCCACTGAATGAGATGGTTACTTTAAGTACGCCTTTGGTAGTAACATGACCCCATGGCTTTCATGAGAAACAGCGAGACAATGTATAAGAGGAGAAAAGTCCTCCTCTAATGATCTGAGTGGCAACCTATGTTCCACTGACATGCTCTGGGGACACTGTACTTGCACCTTTACCTCCAATGAACATGTGAGGCCTTTTTGAAGTTTTATAGGTACCCAGGGAAAATATTCCCTCACATACTGTGTATACCCTTGTAGTGGTTTGATTCGGGTGTCCCCCATAAACTTAATGTGTTCTGAATATTTGACCCCCAGCTGAAGGCAGTTTTGAAACTGGAAGTGTGTTGTGGGAAGTGGGCTTATGGGGGTTATAGCCAGCTTCCCCTTGCCAGTTTTTGGCACACCTTCCTGCCACTGTTTGCAGTGCTGTGGCCGAGGTGATGTCCACTTTCTGCTCATGCCATCATTTTCCCTGCAATTATGGAGCTTCCTCCCAAGTCTGTAAGCCAAAGTAAACCCATTTCCTCCAAAAGCTGCTTTTGGTCAGATTCTTTTCTGAGCAGCAATGAGAAGCTAACTACAACAACTCTTTTTTTATCTTTATTGTTCATAATGATTTACATTGTTTAGTGGGCCAACCATGAGTTGTTATCCCCAATTCCCCATTGCCCCCCTTCCCCATCCCCAGTCAGCTAGATATCCTCCTCTGTGGGCCGTCTGTATCAGACTTGGCAACCCTCAGTAACAACAAACTTCGGTCATGAGAACCCGGCTGAAGACTGGGCTATCCATGGTCCCCTACTACAACAACTCTTAACATTGAAAAAAATCATTATGAAACGATGGCCCCAACCTTATGAAGATCTTCAACAAAGGACCAAGTCCACTGGCAGTGGCTAGAAGAAGGGGGGCTATTTGCTTTGCTCCATTAGGGGTGAGAATGTGGGAAAAGCACCAAATTCACTGGTCACTAAACACTGAATGCTGGTCCACATTTCAAGAGTGAAGCATATGGAGATCTAGCACTGAATACACTTTGTGTTGCTACTGTGAAGCCATCCTAGATTAACTACGCCTATAACGATCTATGTTATATGCATATATGCATTCCTAATTATGGAAGCAGACATTGATGAATGTCTAGAATATTGTGTCTAGAATAGGGAATTGCAAGCATCTGAGGCTACATATGTTTATAAGATAGATGAGGCATGTAAGCTAGATGAAATCCTAGAATTAAAAAGCTGTTCTAACAGTCCTCATGATTAGCAAGTCATTTATGTATTCAGGAATATATATTCTGTATCTAAGAAGTTTCAAATTTTTGTTTTTCCAAATAACTGAACCCTTGCACATGGGTTGGAACAATCTATATCTTAAAAATCAGATACCTCCTTTTACCAGTTAGCAGCAACAGGAAGTTCTATCATTTTCACTCCACAGAAAATATGACTTGGAAATTCTATGCTATTAGACAAAATAAAGTCCTTTCTTTACACTTAAAACCTAAACCCAAACTCTTACAATGCAATACCCTTAAAAATCTCCTTGTAAGTCAAGAATTTTTAGTATCAGTATGCTCATTTATTAATTATTCCTATAAAATGTGTTTTAAGAAATCTTACAAACAAGAACTGGGGAGATGGGTTAGCAGTAAAAGAGCTTTCTTGGCATGCAAATATGAGGGCCTGAGAAAACCAAGACTTCCCTAGTTTGACTTGCTAACAACCACATAAAGAGTTGGGTTGTGGCCATATATGTCTGTAACCCCAGTCCTGCAGAGGGAAGAGCTTGGAGAATCGCTGGGGCTCACTGACCAAAAACTGGCAGCTCTGGATTGAGAAGATACTTCATCTCAAGGAAACACAAAGATGAGCAATAGATGAAGAACACTCAACATTCTCCTCTGGTCTCCATTGGGTGTGCACAGGGACACACACATCTGCATATACACATGCATACGCCACCCATCGCATCACATACTATGCATGCGCCAAAAGAAATGTTATAAACCAATTAGATTTACATTAGGCAATAATTCTGTTCTTAAAAATATCCTTTTTTTTTTGGTTGGTTGGTTGTTTTTCAAGGTAGGGCCTTGCTCTAGCCCAGACTGACCTGGAATTCACCATGTGGTCTCAGGATGGCCTTGAATTCATGGTGATCCTCCTACCTTGGCCTCCCAAGTGCTGGGATTAAAAGCATGTGCCAGGCTGGAGAGATTTCTCAGTGGTTAAGGCACTTGCCTCTGGTGCCTAAGGCCCCGGGTTCAATTCCCCAGTACCCACATATGCCAGACCCACAAGGTGGTGGCCCTGGTGCACGCTCTCTCTTTCTCTCTCTCTCTCTTTCTCTCTGTATTTCTCGGCTTGAAAATGAATTTTTAAAAATTTTAAAAAAGAAAAAAAAGCATGTGCCAACCTGCCTGGTTCCAAATATCCATTTCTAACCTTTTACTGATAATATGAAAATAATTCATATTCAATAGTGTTATGATAATAAATTTTGTTACTTTTTATTCAAACAGTGTTGATGGATAAATTAGAATGTATATAGTGAGTTCATGCAGACCTAATGAATAGGTATAAATATTTAGAAGTGCTTCATACATTTGTGTATTTGATTTTGTACTTAAAATGTGACAGAATGTTTTGGGAAAAAATATTCCACTCTATTTTTGCACTGGAAAATAAGACTTCATGTACCAATTTTGCTTCAGAAAAGATGTTCACTTCTGGTGGGCCCAAAGTCATAGGATATGTGTCCATGAACAGAGAATAAGAGGTATCAGTGGGGAGAAAGAGCACAAAAAAAAAGAAAACAAAATTCATTATCCCCTCAGCCTGACTAGAACTGGCAGCTCTGATGGAGAAAATCTATTCTCTCTCCTAAATTCCTAGGAATAACTAGAAAAACTGCCTATAAGAATACTTAGAAAGAAATTAAGTAGAGAAATTTTCCTCATATCTACTCTGGATCCGACTTGTTGCTATAATCATAACCCACATACAATACTGAAATCTACTGTATGACATAGAATGCAAAGCCCTCTGAGACATCATCTCATTAAGACAGTTTATCAGGTATTACTACAGCTTAAGGATGAAGAAATTAAAATTCAAAGCAGAATAGCAACTTGCTACGGCCTGAATTAAAGTGGTCACTACTTTCTATGGTACTTACTGCTCACTAGCCCTTTGTATCAGACAGAATCTAGCAGTTTCTGCAAGAAATTCAAGAGCATTCTCAGGCAGCATCAAAGAGAAATCCTCAAGACAAATAATTTGGAAAATAATGAAGCCTGTAAAATGTCTTGAAGAACTGATAGTTTTTCCCATTTAATACAAGTGTCCAACCAGAGCAGCTAACCACCTAGCTATAAGATGAATGAGACTCAATCCAGGAAACTTGTAGAAATATACACAGGATCAAAATCAAAGACCTAGATTCTAATCATACTCCTAATGCCATTACTTCCTGTCTATTTGACACTGAGTAATCGGATCTGCATTTTTCTTTTTTAAAAAATATTTTATTCATTTTCAAGCAGAGATAGATAGGGAGAGAGAGAGAGGGAGAGAGAGAGAGCAAGAGAGAGAGCGCACTAGGGCCACCACCTGTGGGTCTGGCTTATGTGGGTACTGGGGAATTGAACCCAGGGCCTTAGGCACTGGAGGCAAGTTCCTTAACCGCTGAGCCATCTCTCCAGCCCAGATCTGCATTTTTCTATAAAATGGTAATAGTTCCTGACCACCAAGACTACTGTGTGCAGGATTAAAGGAAGCATGGATGTGATCATGCTCAAAGTATAAAGATTCTGCAAATTAGCCAGCTTAAAAACATCGTTGGAGACTGTTTCAAAACACTGACAATGTTTTCCAAGTTGTAGACAATAAATTATACCAACCTAAAGAAAGAAATATTTATCCCGGTTTATTTTTTCAAAATTATTTTTGGTGTCGTACAAACCTGCCTACAAACAGTATGATTTGACTCAAAGACTCCCATAAATACTCATGCAGTTAGCTGTGTCTTAAAAGTACTATGAAAATCTGCCTGTTGTGGTGGAATATTAGATAAGTTCTCAAATGCTAGTCATGTTAGACATTTTCAAGGTTGATTTCAACTGTTTCTCCTAACTATTCTCCGAAATATATTTTCTCTCCTCCTTATAAAGATGAAGAATTTGAAGAGGGGATAAGATATCACCCAATGTCAGAGCTGTGAGTAGAGCTCCATAGTACAGCACTTGCCTCATATTTACAAGGTCCTGGATTCCATCCCTAGCACCCACAAAAAAGAAAAGAAAAGAAAACTGCCCACATCAGTCATGTTTCTGTATCATAGAGGAAAATCGACGGGTTTGCATATGAAGAAATATGGAAGTGTTACTTAGTTACTTCAAAACATGATGGCTAGGAACATAGATACTGGTGCTAGATGTGCCTAATTCCAAGTCTATGAGCTTCAGCTTGTTCATTTGTAAAAGCTGGTTACTAATAGCAATCCATTTCATAAGCTAGTGAGCTATACATATACTATATATGTATAGCTATACACTATATATAGTGCATATGCCATATAATACGTGCCCAATCATTATGTATTATCATGTCTTTATTTTGTTATCTGCCCAAACCCTAGATGCCAACTAGCCTAAATCTTCTCTAAATCTTATTATTTTGTTTTGTTTTGTCTTACTATAGCTCAGGCTGACCTGGAACTCACTCTGTAGTCCCAGGCTAGGCTGGAACTCACAGCAATCCTTTTACCTCTGCCTCCCAAATGCTGGGGTCAAAGGTATGCACCACCAAGCCCAGCACATATTACTATGCTTTTTCTCTTTCTCCTTGTTACTCTCTTAACTGATATGCCTCTCTCCTTCCTCCCTAATCTAAATCTACTCATCTTTCAAAACTCTGATAAGATTGGTCCCATCAGTCCACAGACATTTTCTTCCTTCTCTGAATAACTTTATACTGTCAAATGATCCAAAGTTTAGAAATCATTCGATTTATAAAGGCCTTTAAAGATAAAAAGGTTTTGGCCCATATCACTAATTTTTAAGTAGAAATTAAGGGCTTCAGAGATGACTCAGCTGCAAAGGCTAAAAACCTGGGTTCAATTTCCCAGTATCTACGTAAAGCCAGATGCAAAGTGGCACATGTGTCTGGAGTTCATTTAGCAGTGCCCAGAAGCCTTGGCACACCCATTCTCTCTATCTCTCTTTTCTTCTCTCTGTCTCTCTCTTCTCTCTTCTCTCTATCTCTCTCTCTGCTTGCAGATAAATTAATAAATAAAAATGAAATAGAAAGTGAGGTTTCAAGAGTTAAATTGCCTATGGTACTGACACAAAAGTTGGCACAGCAGAGACTTCATATTTCTTAAATTCTTAAAATGTTCATTCTACTATACCATATTAATTTTGATTCCTTGAGATTGCTTATGACTTCTCAAAACTGGAAGTGTATATCTAAAATTATCTGATTCCAAGTATTTTACTGGTTTCACAGCTTTCATGGAAAGACACTGAGTTAACAGTTGTTTCATGAATAATTAGTTCATTATTAATTGGAAGCCTTTTATTTCCCTTATTTCAATTAAAATGATAGGAAACAGAACTTAAATTCTCAATAACAGCTATTCACCAAGAGGGACTAAAGAATACAATATATTTGTACCTAATCCTAGAGTCACAGCACAAGACCCAAAAGAGAAAGGGCTCACTCTACATCACTAGAACCTTAAAGTATAAAAGAAAACAGTTTAGGGTTATGTTATAATTTTAATATTGGGGCTCTCCAAGTATTCAAGTCTACAACAGAGAAGGGGATTTCAATTACTTCCCACAAAGCCCAAGCCTCTTGGTACAGGATTAAATACAGCTTAAGTTAATGTATAAAGTTTTTAGACCCCAGAAACAGGAAATCATATATGAAATTTATATCCTGGAAAAGAATTATAGTTGTGCTTGAGTGACCTAGAACAGAAGAATGGTCTTAGATAAGAAAAGAAAGAAACCTAAAAACTTGAAAAAAAAATCTCAAGTAAACAGAGACATCTCAGTGCCCAAGCTGAGAGAAGCAGAGGCCATGGAAGAAGTTATTTAGGAGGTTGGCACAAACATGGGAGTGTTTGTACATAACAGAAGATGGAGTTAGAAAGGCAGAGCACTTACATTATCAGCCTCATGCAAGGGAGGGAGTGGGAAAACCTAACCTAGTAGCATTAATTAATGCTTTAGTTGCACTTTACAATTTATAAAAGATTTGCTTATATAATTCAAATATATATATATATATATATTAGAATATGAATCAGGCCTAATGGCATGGGCCCGAAGTCTCAGCTACTTTGGAGGCTAAGGAAGGAGGACTGCAAGTTCAAGTCAGCCTAGACAACTTAGTAAACCCATCTCAAAATTGAAAAAGTAAAATTATGTATGGAGCTTTGTAGTTAAGAGCTTGCCCAGCATAGTTCCCAGTACCACAAAAATTAGTAACAATTTACTAAATATTAACTAGCTATTCTAATTAATGTAGCTGTTGATTATAATAAACTGAAGAATTGCTTTCCTCATCAATGACATTTTCATATTATAATGAGTCATTGATTGATTTAACAAGTAATTACTGAAAATTTTTTTTGTCCTGCCAATGTTGAGCCATGGTGGGGGAGAACATCCAGAGACATTGCCCCGCTCAGCAACAACACACAAAGTGGGGGGAACCTGGCTGCCTCCTGTGCTATCCATAACTCCCTACCCCATGAATTGAACCATTATGCCCACCGAGGAAGATACCCAGTGGATTGGGGACAGGGAGGAGGGAAATGGGACTACCAACATAATATTTGCTCATACAATGTATCTAATTTTAGATAACAAAGATATCAATAAAAAAGTTATGATTGTTTCCCTCAAGGGGATCCCAGCATTGTTAAATGTAGGAAGATGGAGAAGACAGGCAGATATGTCCAATATTTGACATTTGGGAAAAAAATGAAGTAGCATGTACATAGAATGAGCAAGCCTAAAAAATACAAGGCACACATGAGAACCATAGTGCATTCTAATCAGGATTTGTGTTAAATACATAGATTATAACGGCTCTTACTATACTGGGGGGAGAGGAGTAACTATGTGAAATGATGACCATGTCATTTTGTTCTACTATCGTAACTATATTACTACATAACACCAACTCTGTAGTCTAGGCAGGTCTTCAACTTGCAATGATCCTCTTGCTTAACCCTTCTAAGTAGCAGCTGGGATTACAGGTTTGTGCTACCAGATTTGAATATATATTTGAATATATTATTTATATATTTTTAAACTGTAAAGAGCTATAAAGCATTAATTACTGTTAATTAAAACTTCATGGGCTAGAGAGATAGCCCAGTGGTTATGGTGCTTGCCTGCAAATCAGAATGACCTGAGTTCAATTCCCCAGTATCCATGTAAAGCCAGATGCACAAGGTGGCACATGCATCTGGAGTTCATTTATAGTGGCTGGAGGCCCTGGCACATCCATTCTCTCTCTCCCTCTCTATTTACCTCTTTATCTCTCACACTCAAATAAATAAATGTTTTTAAAACTTCATTATAATACAATTAGTTAATTATTATGAGAGGTAAGCAAGCACATTGTTTCTGACATAAATTGAACAAATTTAAGGATAATTTCTAGCCCTATCACTAGACAAATCAACAACTGAATTGTTATTAAACTTTACAAATACATTTATATTATATGCTGAAAGTGTTCAATGTGTTATGTGATAGCTATATAATGAAATGGTCACAATAATGGAACAAGCTGATGCATCCAAATCTCACATAGTTACCCACTTTCTCAAATATGGCAGGAGAAGTTATAATTTATTGTGAGCAAAAACCTTGAATAGAATATACTAGTAACTGGGGTTCTCATGTTATACATTGTATTTTTGACATGTTTATTCTACATATTTGCTACTTTGCATTGAAAATGGAGTTAGGAAAAATGAACATTAAAAAAGAAGCAAAACCAAGGACTGGAGAGATTGCTTAGTGGTTAAGACCCTTGCTTGCAAAGCATAGCGGCCTGGGTTCAATTCCCTAATAACCACAAAAAGCCAAAAGCCCCAAGTGGTGAATGCATCAGGAGTTCATTTGCAGTGGCTAGAGACCCTGGTGGGCCCACTCTTTCTCTCTTTCCTTGCAAATCAATAAATAAAAACATTTTTAAGAAGGAAGGAAGGAAGGAAGGAAGGAAGGAAGGAAGGAAGGAAGGAAGGAAGGAAGAAAGAAAGAAAGAAAGAAAGAAAGAAAGAAAGAAAGAAAGAAAGAAAGAAAGAAAGAAAGAAAGAAAACAAGAGTATTCCAAACAAGGGCAGCCATGCAATGACATCATAGAATCTTTAAAGCCCAGTGGCAGTGCAAGGAAACAATAATCCAGGCTTAACAAAAGTGATCTGAGAGAGCAGTGAGAAATGGATGGGAAAAGATCAGCTGGAGTCAGCTGAAAATAAGCATAATGAAGAAAGTGTATTAGAGAAGAATGCTAAGCAGGAAAATTAACTTGCAAGATCCAGGGATACTTTCATTTTGTTCTGCAGGTCTTATGCAGGCAATGACAGCTGCTGTGAGGTCATGAATACAACACCCACTTTGTGTCTGGAAGACAGCATTCTAAAGCTGAGCCACTGCAAGTGTGACAGAGATGTCATGTTAAATGCTGAACATTCAGCTACTACTTCTCAGCACTTTGATGACTTCTGAGTCTCCCCAGCAGTTGCCACCATCTGAAAAGAGAAACTTTCAAACCAAAAGTGAGAGGAGCACTAATATATAGGCATAAACATAAGTATAGATCTTCTAAGTCATAGGCCTTTGATTAAGTTTTCACTAATTAGGCATGCATTCCCTCTTGTGGAGCAGACCTCAAATCCAATTAGAGAGCAGTTGATTACCCTCATAGCAGACATACCATGCACTATTGCACGAGTGGGCACATCTTTCCTAGGTGGTCATTTGTGTAACTCACAAGTCCACTGCTTTTAAGACTACCAATGACTTCTCTGCCCCAGCAGGCTGCATAACACTTCCTAGCACTATGACTGCTAGTCAAAAGAGAGGAGGCTTCCAGCTCAGTTCTAGCTTGATTTCTCAGTGTCTTGCAACCAAAGCATGTGCTGTCTTCAGCAATAGGGTCGTACCAACTAGTTCTGGTGGGCAACCAAGAGCCCATATTGTTTGAGGCACCTGAGGGGGCATCCCTAACCAACAACTCACAGGGAGGTATTCTAACCCTGGCACAGAATTTTTTCTGTAACAACCTATGGTTCCTGGGTACAGCATTTGTACCACCACAGGGTACTTCCACCAAAATTCTTTTAATTTAAAAAATATTTATTTATTGTTGGGCATGGTGGTACATGCCTTTAATCCCTGCACTCAGGAGACTGAGGTAGGAGGATTACTGTGAGTGAGTTGGAGGTCAGCCTGACACTACAGAGTACATTCCAGGTCAGCCTGGGCTAGAGAGAGACCCTACCTCAAATTTCACTTTTTAATTTAAAAAAGAAAAAAAGTTTTATTTATTTACTTATGTATTTGTTTGAGAGAGAGAGAATAGGCATGCCAAGACCTCCTGCCACTAGAAACTCCAGACACATGTATCACTTTGTATATATTGGCTTTATATTTGTACTAAGGAATCATATCCAGGTTGTCAGGCTTTGTAAGCAAGTGCCTTTAATGGCTAAGCCATCTATCCGGCCCTCATTTTTTAAATATATTAATTATATAGCAAAGAAGTTGTTTTCTATATATTCATAACCTCTTTTCTTTTGTTTTTTGGTTTTTTTTAAGACATCAAAATAGCCAGGCGTGGTGGCACACACCTTTAGTCCCAGCACCTTGGAGGCAGAGGAGGATCGCCATGAGTTTTGGCCTGCCTGAGACTACATAGTGAACTACAGGTCAGCCTGGGTTACAGTGAAACCCTACCTCAGGAAAAAAGAAATTATAGCTGGGTGGGGTGGCTCACAGGGAAGGCAGAGGCAGTAGGATTGCCATGAGTTCCAGCTAGTCTGAACTACATAGTGAGATATTGTATGTATAAATAAATAAATAAATAAATACATAAATAAATGGGCCTGGCACTATAGTTCAGTTGGTAGAGTACTTGCCTAGAATGCACAGGGTCCAAGATTCAACCCTTAGGAGGACCATATAAAACTGGGTGCAATAGCTCCAGCCTATAATCCAGCACTTAGGAGGCAGAAGCAGGAGGATCAGAGTCATCCTCAGGAACATACCTAATTCTAGATCACCCTGAGATACCTGAGACATTATATCAAAAACAAAACAAATCACAAATTTTGCTAGAAATTTTGGCATTTTTCAGGTTCAGACTTGGACGCTTTATCTTAAGCAAGCTAATCTTGGGCAAATCACTACTATTCTAATTCTGTTCATCTATTAAATGAATATTCTACCTACTGCTTTGCTATCACTATGAGGACAAAATGAGCAAAGGGGAAGGGATATGTTGTGTAAACTCTAAAAACATAGTACACATGGCAGGAATCAAGAAACAAATTCTGTTCAACAATTTAACATATGTATACAAAGGTCTTAGGATGGGCTTAGGGGTTAAAGGTATTTGAAAACCTGATGGCTTTGATTCCCATTACCCACATAAAGTCAGATGTACAAATCAGTGCATACATCTGGAGCTCATTTGCAGGAGCAAGAGGCCCTGGCACACCCATTCATATTCTCATTCATTCTCATATTCTTATCTTCTCCTTCCCTCCCTTTCTCCCTCCCTCTCTCTCTCCCCTTACAAATAAATATAAGTAAAATATTGACAAAAAATATATTTTTAGGTCTATGGAGGATGGGTTTTCTGCTAAAAATTCCTCACTTCCCATCACACAAAGGAAACATACAAAGTAGACATTTGAGGGCTGGCTCCTTTGTTCAGGAAACCACATGGTAGTAATAGGTTAAGAAGGTATTGAAGGAGAATACTCAAAAATGAGCTTTTCATTCAGGAAAATGTTTACTGACACATGTTTCTTCTTCCAATGATTTATAGACATTACTACATATAAAAAATTATAGAGCTAAATTTTCTGAGAGAAAATAACACTCAAATACCATCAAAGTAATGTAGAACTGGAAAAGAACTTAGAGATGTCTGTTTCAAATCTCTGATTTGATAGTTTTTAGAAAATCAAAGTCCAGTCAGGCATGCCTTTAGTCCTAACACCTGGGAGACAGAGGCAGGAGTATCACCAAGAGTTTTAGGCCACCCTGAGACTACATAGTGAATTCCAGGTCAGCCTAGGAGAGAGCAAGACCCTATCTCGAAAAATAAAAAAATAAAAGAAACTCAAAATCCAATGATGCAACATGGTGGCACATTTTATATGTATGCATGGAGGCCATAGGTTATCATCAGGTGTCTTCTTCCATTACTCCCCATTTTATTTAATAAGGCAGGGTCACTTACTTGAACACAGAGTTCACCAATTCAACTAGTGGAGCTAGCCAGCTCTCTGCCTGCCACAAGCACTGAGATTATAGGTGGGCTGCCTTACTCACCTGTCATTTATGTGGGTGCTAGAGATCTGAACACCAGTCTTCATGCTTGGAAAGCAAGTACTTTTAACCACTGAAACATCCAGCCCTATATGATATGGCACATTTTCATGTAATATTTTTAATCACAGTATTTCCATTCCCCAGAACAACTAATTTTTGTGCTCCCATAGCACCTTGTGCATGCTAATAAACATATTAAATACCTGTTTAAGGAGCTGGAGAAATGATTCAGTATGATTAAGAATGCTTGCTATGGGCTGGAGTGATGGCTCAGCGGTTAAGGCACTTGCCTCCAGTGCCTAAGGTCCCGGGTTCAATTCCCCAGGTCCCACATAAGCCAGACCCACAAGGGGGTGGCCCTGGTGCTCGCTCTCTCTCTCTCTTTCTCTCTTTGTCTCTCTCTCTCTGCTTGAAAATGAATAAAATATTTTTTTAAAAAAGAAGAAAAAAGAAAAAAAAAAGAATACTTGCTATGCAAGCATGAGAGCCTGAAAGGACCTAAGACTACTCAAGCTTAATTCCCCAGAACCCATATGAAACAGCTGGCCATGGACAAACACACATACAATCCTAGTCCTGGGGGGGAAGGGGGCTGAAGCAGAAAATTTCTAACCAGAAAAAATGATGAAAATAGCAGCTCTGGGTTGAGTGAGACTCCATCTCAAGGAAACAGGTGGTTGAGCAAAAAGAGAATAACCAATGTTCTCCTCTGACCTCCCCATGCATGTGCACAAGACACATACATCTGCATACACATGTCATATATTACACATACATCACATCATAAACCACACCTCCCCTACACACACAAAAACAAAACTTTATTTAAGTGCCTACCCTTCCCATAGGCTGAAAGATCCTAATAAAACAGCTCATCCTTTATTCCCAGCACTTGATTTGTATCAGATGTTCAACTACATTGAATAATATTAAAATTGTTTTGAGCCAGCCATGATGGCAAACCTATAAGCCTTCATTCTAGGCTTGAGGCAGTAGGATATGAGTTCAAAGCCCATCATACAGAGATACTGTCTCAAAAACAAAACAAACACAATACTGGACTTAAAATTATTTTGTAAACTTTAGAAGAAAGTATAAACTTCAGGAAACTTCCTATTTAAGCCTCTATTCCCTTATGTTTAGCAAGAGATGTAAAAAGCTAATGTTACTATAAATCTAAATCTGAGTACATAAACACGGTAATTTTGGATAGATAAAACCACTAAGAATGGGTTCCTGAGAGAAACCCCATCATTGTAGCATAGATACTAGTAACTTTAATAGATTGAATTTCTATATCTAGATCTTCAAAAGTATCTTTCACCCATCTTAGAATGACCTTTGTTGAGATAACAATAACCAGAATAAGAAGCAGTGTGATGGCTGCTATAGTGTGATATGCTCAAGTGGTTCTAGTAATTCCACAATGAGTCTTTAAAAGGAATTGATAGAAATAGCATTTTTTAAGAAGAAAATGGACTAAATCGGGATTTCCTCAAAGATTAACTTAAGAAAAATGAGAAACAAACTGGTCAGAAGATGTGAGTTCCACCCCACATTCTCTTCCTAATTCCATACCTGACTTTGACAAATTTTCCATAACTCTGGGTTAGATAATTATTCAGGTTCCTGCAAGCTTAATGCTATAATTATAAGATCAAATCCTTGAGATTTGCAATCCTTGAGTCAGAAATGAAAATTAAAACATGGAAAATACTTGGTAGAGAGAGTAAAATCATAAATTCTGATTCTGGTTATGCCATTACCTAACTAAATAACTGAATAAATCACTTCCTTTCTTCAAATAAAAAATTTCCCGTTTGTAAAGTGTGGTAGTTTGAAACTTCCCCCAGAGGCTCATGTATTTTGAATACTCAGTCCCCAGCTAGTATCAATTTGGGAATGTTATGGGGCCTTTCAGAGGTGGAGCCTTGCTGGAGGAGGTGTGTCACTGGGGGTGGGCTATGGAGTAATAGGGCTGACCATTTCCTTCCTGCTGCTGTGGAGATACGATGCCCAGCTGGCTGGCTGTTAATGTTATGCTTTTTCCAGCATTGTGAAGCTTCCCCTTGAAACCATAAACTGAAAGAAAAAAACTTGGGCTGGAGAGATGGCTCAGCGGTTAAGGCACTTGCCTTCAGTGACTAAGGCCCTGGGTTCAATTCTCCAGGACCCACATAAGCCAGACCCACAAGGTGGTGGCCCTGGCTCTCTCCTCTCTCTCTCTCTCTCTCTCTCTCTCTCTCTCTCTCTCTCTCTCTCTCTCTCTCTCTCTCTCTCTCTCTCCCACTGTATCTCTCTGCTTGAAAATGAATAAATAAAAATTAAAAAAAAAAACTTTCCTTCTATAAGCTCTTTGGATCAAATGTTTTGTTATGGAATTGAGAAAGTAACTGTTACAGAAAATTGGTACCAAGAAGTGGGGCTGGATGCAATAAACCTAACCATGTGGGTGTTGGTCATTTGGAATTACTTTGTAGAAGATGAAAAGATGAAGGACTTTGGACTACAGAAGCCTTTCAGTGCTATAAGAAGAGCTTAATGGGACATACTAGTAAGAATGTGAAAGGCTAAAACGCACTGTGGACTGTGAAGGCTTGGCTTATGAGTTTCAGAGGGGAAAGAGGACTCTGTCAAGAACTGGGCAAGAAGCAGTCTATGATGTTCTGGCAGAGAGACTGACTGTACTCTGAGACCTTGAGCAAAGCTTAATTTATTATTTTTTTTAATATTTTTTATTTCATTTATTTGTTGAGAGAGGGGGGATGGACACACTGTAAACAAACTCCAGACATATGTGCCCTCTTGTGCATCTGGCTTTATATGGGCACTGGGGAATCGAACTCTGGTCCTTCTGCATTGCAGGCAAATGCCTTAACCGCTAAGCCATCTCTTCAGCCCAAGCAAAGCTTAATTTAAAAGTAATGGATTAGTGTTGTTTGGCAAAGTACAGAGCAGAATGATGTAAAGAACATGCAGTTAGACCCAGTAGCCATAGACTGATACTAGAAAAACTTCAGTGCCAGGGATGGGATCCCTTCAGTGAGTTGGTGGCCAAGGAGGTTCCTGAAGCCCCTAAAACATTACAGGCCATTGCCAAGGCTCTTGGTTGCCACCAGAGATGATAAGGCCCTATTGCTGAAGATCACATATGCTTGGGCTGTAGCTCACTGAGAAATCAAGCTGAAGCTGAGCTGGAAACCTCCTCCATGTTAACAAGCTGAAAGAAAGCTGGAAAAAGCTATGGTTGCCTGGAGCCCTACAGAACAGAGAAGTCATCAACAGTGGTTAACAGCAGTGGACCTTGCAATCCTTAAGACTGGCCAGCCAGGCCAAATGTGCCACCTGGGGCAATAGTGGCACATCTATTGTGGGGGGGAAACCAGTTTCTCTCTAATTGGACTGGAGACCCACTCCATGGGAAAGAATACATGCCTGGTACTGAAAACATAGTCAAATGCCTGTGGCAGGGGAGGTCATGAACCCCAGGAGAGTAATGCCTGTTGTTGCCTGGCTAAATGCATATATTAAGCCCACCAAAGTGCTTTATAAGCACTTTCTTTAAAAATGAGCATACCCATATAATAATGCAACTCTCAATTTTGGCTAGAGAAGTTTCTTTTTTAGATAACAGTGACCACTGGGACAACTCAAAAGACACCATAGTGCTGAGAAGAAATGACAGCGGAGTGTTCAGCACTGGGACATCTCTATCACACTTCCCAAGGCTCAAGGTATATTTTGGGAGAAGTGGCAGAAAGATTGTAAGAGCCAAAGGAAAGATAGGACTGCTGACAACATAAACTTCCAGACACTAAATGGCCTTGATATTCATGACTTCACAGTACCTGATAATATCTACACATAATGGGATGAAAAGATGTGTCATAGAAACAAAACAGATTGAGAGGGGGAAGAGATATGAGGGAGGGAGGGAGGGAAGGGAATAATAATGGCTTATGGTCTATAATTATGGAAGCTATCAAAAGTTTTTTAAAAGAATATGCAGTTAGGCACAGAATGCAAGCAAATTTTGGTTCCAAAGATAGCCGCTTCCTTCAACTGCAATTCTTTAAGAAATTACCACCATTGGGGATAGGCCAGTTGCTCTGCACTGGGACAACAGAAAGAGTAATGATTCTTTTGAAATGAGGGGACCTGAAGGAAGTATTCTGGAGTTCCTACTCCTCAAAGTTGGGCTTTAACCCTTCTCCCCTGGAATTAACAAATTTAGCAACAATGCCCACATGGTACTGGTTTGGAATTATGACATGTGCAAGAAATAGAGTCATTAGATTGCAACATGGTTCTGGGGATGGCTATCAAGGTTCTGAAATGTGAAGCAGGGTTGTAGTCCCTGCATGGAGGCCATGGGGGACCAAGGCATGGAGCCATGAAAGTAAACTGTGAGTTGTGGTGAAAACCTCAGGATTTTGGAGATGCTGGAACTTTGGGAAAGCTGCTAAGGAAAGCTTTTGAATCAGGATGGGTTCTACCCAGAATCAAGCAGCGCAGCTGGAGGGACAGAGATTCGCAAGCCTTTTGTAATCCAGAAGACTTTATCATGAGATCCAGCTGCTTGACATAGGCTATAGGATCTGATGTTTGCCCTGCTGGTTTTCTGTCTTTCATTGGTCCAATACTTCCTGGCTATACCCCATTCCTCCTTTTGAGAACAGGAATATTTACACTGTGCCTTTATGTGTTAGAAGTATATAACTTCAGTTTTGATTTTACAGGGCTCACAGTTGAGAACCCATCTTGAGTCTCAGGTGAGGCTTTGGACTTTTGAATAGTGTTGGGACTGATGAAGACTATGGGTGGGGATGTTTAAAGTTAGACTGAGTGAAGTTTGCATCATGAGATGGTCATGAGTCTATGGGAGCCAAGAGAAGTGGATTAAATGAAATGTCCTCCACTAGCTTGAGGGTTTTGAATACTACAGTCCCAAGTGGTGGCAATTTGATAATACTGTGGGGACTTTGGAAGATGGAGTTTTGCTGAAAGAAGTGTGTCACTGGGGGCAGGCTTTGGGTTAATATAGCCTAACTCCAGGTCCAATACTCAGACTATTTACTTTCGACTGCTGTGGAGATATGATGCCCTACTGACTGTCTGCTCCTGCTATACTTTTCCCACCCTGATGAAAACTCCCCTCAAAATCACAAACTAGGAGTAAACCCTTTCCTTCCATAAGCTGTTCCTGATAAGATGTTTTGTCCCAGCAATGAAAAGATAATGACTCCAGTAAGGACCCCAGATGGTTTTTCAGCTATAATATTAAGTAAATTTGTCTCACAGTCAATCCTAAAGTCTACCACTATCATAAAGAGGAAATAAAATTTGTAGAACTTACTCTAATATCTATATGTAGTAATTGTTCAACTAATGACAGTAGTTGATATGCTACGTCTTTAGCATTAGTTACATATCCTTCAGTACCTTGTGTCTCAAATTTGATTATGAATCACCTTGCGGTCTTGTTCAAATGCAAATAGTTTCAGCAAGTGTGAAGCATGACCTGAAATTCTGTACAAAAAGCTTCTGATTGATGTTAATGCTACTGGTTAAAGGCCCATACTCTGACACAAAAGGTAGATATTTAATTTTAGTAATCTTTTTGAAAAATGTATTTTATTCATCCTGCTGGATAGTAAAGTCTCAGAAGGCAGAAACTATTTCTTATTTATGTTGGTAAATCTACCTTATAAAGAGAAGGCATTCAATATACATCTGTTGACTTATATCTGTAGAGTCTAGATAAGAATGTCTCTGAAGTATGGATTTTTAAATCAAACACCAAAATGTCCAGTATGAAAAGCTTACTTGATCACTGGAGTCAGAATGGCTTCCATGGAGACTTGGAGAATCTGAGAGAAAACTTATCTTTTCACCAGTGAGTGTAACAGAAGAAACAATAGCATATATAAAGGGTCATCCATTCTGTGTTAAGGTGTAATGATCATTAAGTAGATTCTTGTTTAAAATATGTATGTATTTATTTGCACAGAGAGAGAGCATGGGCACACATGGGCTTGTAGCCAATGCAAACAGCTTCCAGATGTATGTGCCACTTTGTACATCCAGCCTTACGTGGGTACTGGGGAATCTAACCTGGGTCATTAGGCTTTGCAGGCAAGCACCTTAGTGGCTGAGCTATCTCTTCAGCCCTTAAGTAGATTCTTAATTGCACTTCTAATTTAGTTATAAACCTTAAAATAAGACATGTATTTTCTAGGAACATGAAAAACATTAATAATTAAGTGGTATATCCTGTGTTTGATTTCATTTTTTAATGGCACACATACATTTTCAGTGATTGTTTAGTGTGTAATTAGTCTAATGCTATCAGACCCCAATGAAAATATTTCAGGCAAAATTAAGAGATACACCCTCCAGTTTTCCCATGAACCTAATCAATGGTAAGGTCTCCTAAAATTACACTGCCCTCAATTACATGATTAGAAATTAAAAGAAATCTGCTGTGTATTAAAGAATGATCTGAAGGCTGCCTATTTTAAACCTTTCTTTTAAATCTTTGATTAGTTATATGTTTGCTAAAGACTTATTTCAGTATTCTATAATTAAGATGGGATTCTTAAATTCTACTGGGAAACTACAATCTTCCTACTCAAGCACCAGAAAAATAATATTGGGCAAACCTGTTTATTCAATACTACCCAGATAGCTTTGGCTGTGAGACAAATTTACTTAAATCAGCCATTAGAGCAAAAAGCACCTTTGTAAGTTACTATGCTTATCATAAGCAGGACCAGTGCCTTAACTCATAGAGAACTTTCAATCAAACCACGTCTCAATACTTAACCAAGTTGTTTTTAACAAATTTAGACATATGAAGTCAAATTCAGTAATACTGGGAAATAGTATTAAACACAAAAACAGAAGCACAGAACTGCTATCAACCCCTAGACTCAAACTGTGTTTATGAGTTTTAATAAATCAATGTTATTACTTCAGAGAGCAGTTGGGAGTCAGCCCAAAGGAAAGCAATTCCTATTACTTCCATCAGAAGGTAGTCTCTAGGGCAAGCAGATTCTCTTGTTTATGCCAAACACTCTTCCTAGAAAATACTGTCTAAAATTTCAAATCTCATATCTCTCATTTATAACTCAACACAGACCTGCAGCAGCCTTATCATCTTTACACAAATAGTTTTAACAACCTACCTGTAGGAACCTAACTAGAAATTAGAACCAAATAAATAACTTCAGTAGAATAAGAGACCAGAACAAGGTTCACAAGGGGCAGTTTTTTTTTTTTTTTGCACAGAAAAATTAAACATAAATGTTATTCCCATTCCTCTTCTTTTTCCCTGGCATTTTTTCAAGACATCTTTTTTTGAAGTGCTCTCCAATAACACTGGGTCTCACTAATTATTGGAACATAGTTCAACTAATTCTAAATTCCTTTCTGCTAACTATCTCGTGAATTCATTTTGTCTCCCAAATGAGTGTGTTTTCTAAAAGGGTCCATCTCTGCCTAGCCCCTAGAAGAAGCTTATTAGTAGTACCACTAATAATAACAACATTATAATAGTAAGACAGTATAACATAGCAGAGTGGCAGCAGTGAAGCCAAACAGGCCAAAATTCGATTCATGGTCCTAACATGTTAGTTGTATGACTGTGAACATGTACATCACTTACCTTTTCTAAGCCTCAGTTTTTGTGGTGAAAATCCACTGCACTATCACTTTAAGAATACTTGGTAAAAGCTGGTTGTGATGGCATGTCTTCAGTCCCAGCACTTGGGAGGCTAAGAGGATTGCTGTAAATTCAAAGCTAACCTGAGGCTACAAAGTGGTTCCAAGTCAGCCTAGGCTAGAGTGAGACCCTACCTCAAAAAAGCCAAAAAATAAGAGAGAGGGGAGGAGGAAGCAAAAGAAAGACTGCTTGCTAGAGAGTTGGGCATATAGTAGGTGTTTAATAGAACATAGTTACCTTCCTATGCCTCTCCCCTCCCTTAATAAGCACTTGTTGATTTGAACTTAGAGTGATTCTTCCAAGGGACTGCAGTGACACTAGTGTCATACTTTCTCCATTACCCTCTTAAAGGTCTTTTCTACTCTACTGTCTGTAAGAGAAAAAGGCAATCTCACAAAACAGTGTAAAGAAAGGACTCCAGAATGGTCACAGCAAACAGCAGGAGGACAACTCCACACACACACACACACACACACACACACACACACACACACACACCACCTCCCCCTCCTTCCCTACAGGTCTCCCAGTGAAAGGGTGACAGAGCAAAACAGAAGCAGCAAGGAGAAAATGGAGGTAAACAGTTCTGTAGTCTCTGCCTCTCTCCAGGGAAGACAGCTCAGATCCAGGCTCCAACCTCAACCCCTGAGGGGGTGGGCAGAAATAATAAACAAATAAATGGTCCTTTCTCATAATCCTAAGGAAAAATTACTTCTGATTCCTGGCCTCTTCATGTCTTCAAGCTTTGTACCAATCAGCCCACCATTCCCTAAACCAACTTCCTTCTACATCAAGGGAACCACAGTGAAGCTCTTAGTCTTTAATGGACCTCACACAAGCTTTTTTCAACTAAAGGTAACACTTTCCCCTAACCTACTCCATTCCACATTGAGAAAAATAAAAATAAAACATTTTTGAGGTTTCCTGCCTACTACATTAAAGCATCATTTTGTGTCATTTTAAAAATCCAAAATATTTTACTTAGGTCTTCATCTTTCAGCTGGTAAAAAGCCACCATCACTTCCACCCCCACACGTATACCAAACAACAACAAAAATACATCCCCTGCTTGCTGCACAAAATATAATCATTTTATTATTCTTAGCAGGTGTTAGCCACACTCCGAGGAATCCATCTGTGCTAACACACCTGTGAAGTGACCCACCTTCATGTCAAAACTTGACATCAGCCTGCAAGGGCCCAGGTTTTTAAAAACTAAAGTCACTACTGCCTTTAATGTCAGCTTCCACTCCCAATCACTCTGTGCCTCACAGAACGGTTTTGTGTTTGTTTGTTTTCGTAACGGCCTGCAGGTGCCTGAGCTGTCGAGTCTGACCCCTTCTAAAGAAGCCCCCTCCCTGTCTGTCGCAGGAAGCAGCTCCTTGACTCGGGCGCGGGGATCCGGGGCCCCTCGCCCTCACACGGACACCTGCTCGACCCGGCGCCCCCGGCGACCTCGCGGAGGGACCACCCCGGCCGTCCCCGCGGCCCCGCAGCCGTACCAGTCGGTGTGCGGCTCGTCGACCACCAGCAGCACCTTGGCCTTCCTGGCCGCGGCGGACGAGGGCGCGGCGGGCGCGTCCACCAGGCCGGCCGAGGCGGCCGTCTGCTTCACGGCCTGGGACAGCGAGCTGAAGAAGCCGCTGCCCACCGACGGCGCGGGCTGCGGCGCGGGCGCCGGGGCGGGCGGCGGCCGGCGCTCGGGCCCGGGCGAAGCGGCGGGGGTGGCGGCCCCGGAGCCCGCGCCGGGGGCCGGCGGGGGCTGCTGGGGCTCGGGCCGCTGCAGGTCGGTCATGTAGCCATTGGGCAGGTTGGCGATGAAGCTGCTGTCCGACAGCCGGCGCCGCAGGAAGTTCATCATCTGGCCGAGGGGCCGGGGCGCGCGCGGTGGCGAGGCCGGCGGGGTGGAGGAGAGCCCGGGCGGCCGAGGCGGGACGCGGCGCGAGCCCAGCAGACCGCCGCGGCGCACTGGCGGGGGAGCGAGGCCGGGCGCCGGGCGGGGGCGGGCCGGGGGCGGGGCCACGGCTGTCTCCGCCCCTCTCCGCAGAGCCCGCCCCGCCCCCGCCGACGCCCGCGCTGAGGCACCTGCGGCGGGCGCGCCCCCGACGCCGCGGAGCGCAGGAGGGCGTCCAGCCTCCAGCCGCGAGTGCCGGGCCCGGAAAGCGGGTCCCCGCCTCCTTTCTAGCTGGAGGAGGAGGCGAAGAAACCACCCTCATTCCCTTCGAGACGAGAGGTGAGAGAAAAGAGCCACTCCCGTGCGCGTGCGCGTGCGCGCGCACACACCTCAGCACACCTTTCAGTGAGGGGAAAACAAGGCTCCTTTCCTAAAGCTGAGGAGAAAGGTGCCGTCCCCATCTCCAACCCACAAGAAGGAAACCCAGCCTTCCCTCATCCCGAGGACATGTCCCAGGAGGGAGTCCAGGCCACCTGTCTGCGCTGGCGAGGATGGGCCCCAGGCCCTCTCCAGCCTCCCCGGAGAGGCACCTGGATGCTCTTCCCGTGGCCCTCCCACCTCCCCACCCACCAGGGAAGGAAGCCACGCGAAGGCTGAGGGTGTCCACTCCGTTCTTCCCAGTGCTGCAGGGAGAGCTGGCTCGGTTCCGGCCCTTTCATGGGTCAGAGCCGCCTAGACCGACTCCAGGGAGAGTTTTCTGATTGCAAACGCCCATGTGCACTCTCTTGATCATGGTCTCTCCCCGGCCAAGTGATTGTGCCCCTGTGCACTCTCTGAATCGTGTGTGATCCTTGGACCTTTGATTTTTTTTCTTTTAGTTTCTCCTCAGATATCCCTGCATTGGGTTGGGGCAAAACTCTGCAAATATACGTTACAGGTACACCAGCTGCGGAGATACATAATGGACAAACTCCTCCTCTGAGCCTCTTCTCCACAACGAATAAGAGGAGATAAATAACACTTTCCAAGGTGTGGTAGGGTCTCGCTCCAGGCCAAGCTGAGCTGGAATTCACTCTGTAGTCTCAGGCTGGCCTTGATCCTCCTACCTCTGCCTCCCGAGTGCTGGGATCAAAGGCGTGTGCCACCACGCCCTACTCCAAAGTTGTTTTAGAGTAAATGAGATCATGTTGATAAAACAACTGTTCCAGTGGCGGTGCTGAAATTCTTACTAACACAGGAAGTATTAACCAGGCTGAATGGAATCAGTGAGTGGCTTGTCACTGATCTTGCTTCCTACATCCCAGCTGGCACTCAATTCCGAGATGCACAATCCAGCCTCAAGTCAGTGGTTGCCGAGAGGTCTGCAGCCAATTGCAAAATAAATAAATAAGCAAATAAAATAATAATAATAATTGGCCTCTATACTACAGTAAGATATTCTGAGAGGAAGAAAGGGACCATATGCACATATCATTCGGTATATTATATCGTTCCATATTATCATTTATTGTTAAAACTGGTGAGAAACTCACAAGTAATGGCTAGAGACTCAGGGGGAAAGTGTAGACAGGAATAATTAACCACAATAAAATCTAAGAAACCACTATAATGGACATTGTTCTAGGAACACCAACAAGAGAAGATTCCATCCTGCCTCTGAGACTTGGAAAAAGCTTCTCAGAGGAGATACCATTTGAGATGGGTCTTGAGGCATTTCTAGGAGTTTACTCATAGAGAAGTAAGGCAGAGAAGACATGGAGATGTGGAGGCTGACTCCTTCTTCAGGAAGTCTCCCAATATCCAGAATGGGTGGTTTCATATGTTCACTTTGTCGGAGCTCCTAAATACATTGTAATAAAATATTCTGGTGAATAGGAATATGAGCTTTTCAAGGTTAGGATAATGTCTAAGCTATCTATGGACCCCAACATCATGTGTAGTATCTCACACAAAGTAAGGACTTGATGCTTTAAGAATTGAACTATTATTTAATTCAGCTCTTGTCTATTCTAGAATAAAACTGAAGTTTTAGTAATAAACTTAATTTAGTATACTCTCCTAGAAGTACTTTTTAGAAAATTAAAGGAATCTTTTCCAAACACATGTGTCTCTCTAATGGTGAGGTTTCAGAGACTAAGTCACTTCCATTCATAGGTGCTTGTTTCCTTTTTTCTTGTTCTTTTTTTTTTTTGCTTGTTTCCTTTTCTAATATGCTTCATTAAGCAATCCCCCCATTAAGCTTGTGGTATATTTGTATTTATAAAAACAATTGGCAAGCATGGTTTGAGTGTCTAATACACATAAAGTATTATAATACTTCACAAGGGTGGTAAGTTTTTCAGATAGGCAGTAAAGAGTGGAGAAGGCAACTAAGACAGAGGAGATTGCAAGGGAATGGGCAGAGAGCCCAGCTGATCAGTTAATAAGATTGTGTGCATCTCCTGTCTGCACTATCACTTCATTCCTGATACCTTTGCATGGTACCCGGCATGTAATATGCCCTCCAGTATTTTTAGGGGAGATTCAGAGAGCCTGTTCTTATGTAGTGTTCTCCTCTTGCCCTTACTTCTGCTTTCCACAGATCCAGTTATCCAAAGTCAACTGTGACATGAGACCATTAAGTAGAAAATTCCAGAATAAAAGATGGTTTTTAAGGTTTTTTTTTTTTCATTGCATGCCATTCTAATTGGCGTGGTAAAATCTTTGGGACATGAATTACTCCATTGTTCAATAAATCCATACTGTATATACTGCTCACCCAGTAAGCCATTTAGCAATTATCCCTGTTATTACATCAATTGTGGTATCATGGTGGTTGCGTCCAAGTGACCCTTATTTTACTTAATAACCTCAGAGAACAAGAAGAGTGATGCTGGCCAAAGAGAAAAATTTGAGGATAAGCCATAAAGAGATTACTTTAAGAAAAAACATAAAAGTTCTCAATTTAATATAGAAATATAGAGAACATATGCTGAGGTTGCTAACTTCTATAGTAAAGTATTTTAAGTGGGAGAAAAAGATTATATTCATATAACTTTTATTATTGTACATTGTTGTAGTTGTTCCCTTTTATTATGTTATTATTGTTAAAACTCTGGCTGTGTCTAATTATCAGTTAAGCTTTGTCTTCGATATGTATATCTAGAAAAAAAAGCATAGTATCTATAGGGTTCAACACTGATGTCAGGAATCACTTGGAGTCTTGGAATTCCCCAAAGACAGTGAGGAGTTCTCTATATGTTTATGTCATTACTTTCTATCCAGCTTCTCTTTTCTTAAGGCACCTCAAAGTGAGTGATTCTGTCTTCTGCTTCTCTCCTAATGATCTACAAAGGCTAGTAAGACATCTAACATACATAAATGCCACCGTGGGTGAGAACTACACCAGAATATTCTCTGAATTCATCTGGAGTTTGATTGTAGAAGCAAAAGGCCCTGATATGCCCATTCATCATCATTTCTCTTTCTCTCTCTCCCCTCTCTTCTCTCCTTGCAAATAAAGTATTTTAAATGTTTATCAAATATTCTAGTAGTTCATTAATTGTAGTCTGGTAAATTTTAATAACAATTTGTTGTTTTGAAAGAAAACATTTTTTTGTGTGTGTGAAGATAGGGTCTCCTCTAGCCCAGGCTTACCTGGGACTCTGTAGTCTTTCTTAATTCCTCAGTGATAAATTGAGCCAACTGTCAAAACCACTGAGGTTTCTTGTTATGGAAGCACAGGATTCTCTGAGCTCCTTCTCTGTGTGATCTTTATCTTCTCACTGAATTGTAAACACAGCTAAACATCTGGCAACTGCAGATGACAGAACCCTGCTAAAATCAAAACCCAATTTTAGTGTTTTATCACTTCTCTGATTTCTCTTCCTCTGTGCAACAGTGCAAAAGAGAAAGCCCAGAGGGAAAAGGCTGGGTATGTGACTGAGTAGCAGTTCAAGTGCCTTGGGCAGGCATAATTCAAAATCTAGCTTAGGCCCAGCTGTGGTGGCTTGCACCTGCAATCCCAGAATTTAGGAGACAGATGTAGGAGGCTCACTAAAATGAGGCTAGCCTGATCTACATAGCAAGACCCTGTCTCAAAACAAAAGTGGGAAGAAAATATGAGGAGGGAAAGAAGAGAGGAGGAGAGCAGAGAATTAAGGAAAAGTTGAGCTACTTGACAGTTATTGTCTGAGTTTCCTCCCAAACAAGCAAGTTGGGTGGAACCACACTCTCCTGGCTCTTGCTCACTTCCCAGGTTCAGGAACCATATAGACTCATCTGTTCTTAAGAGAAACAAAAAAGTTTGTGATTCAGAAATGATGCATCCCACTCTTGCTCTGTCTGGCTTTGCAGTTCTGGACTTGTTATTGAGGTCTGAGTTTCACATGCAAATAGGGAATGGTAGAGTTTGCTTGCCCCAGGCCTCTCATGGAATGACCTGAGAGGCATGTTGGAAGAAGCCAAGCTGTACCAGGAGAGACACCATAATTGCCTTCTATTCCACATTGCAGGTGATCTGGAGAACCTCATAAAAAGTTCATTGCCTCCATTGAGGAAGGTCTTCTTGGCAGTGCTCATATGGACTCCATGGATCTTTTCCTCTTCTCTACCACTGTTTAGTCTGCAGAGAACAGCCATGCCACAGCATCCTGTTCAACAACGGTGACCACATCTACTGGGCAAGTGAGCTACAATTGCACAAATATAAATAAAACCCTAAATATTCATTGTGCTTAAGTCACTTTCAGCCTCAAGTTTTCTCACTTGTGAATGAACAATGACAATTATTATAACTACACTGAAGGACTACTGAGAGGACTAAATAAGGTTGAATGTAGTGTATTTTATAAGCTGTAAAACACTGTGCAGATGCTAACTATTGATATTGATATTTCTCCCATGGATCCAAAGAGCTTGCCAACACTACAAGTAAAATACAAAAAAAGCAAAAAAAAAAAAAAAGCAAAAGAAGGAAAGAGAAGGTTCTTCCCACACATAATTATTCCAATGTTAAACACCCAGGCAGGTGTGAGGTTGTCCCTCTTGCAGTGACTTTTAGGCTTAGTCATACCTGCTAAAATAAAAGCAACAATCACCCTTTCTGGGTGACCTTGAACAAGGAATTTCATTCTTCTCTCATGGCTCCCACTTCCTGGTGTGGAAAATAAGAGGGAGGGAGCTGAGCCAGGTGATTCCCAAGGTCTGATGTGAGATTCTCTGATGGAGTCTCACAGGGCAAACAAGCCCTTATGTCAGCAGGTTGAGCCAGGGAATACAAGCAAGGGTGGGGCCTGCAGAGCAAGCACTACACAGTACAAATGGTTTTAGGAAGAAAGAAAAGCACAGGAGACATAGATTCTAATTCCAAGTTGGCTCTGACTTTAGGGGAGTCAGAGATGGTTCTCTTGCAAAGTCTTTGTTTCTCTGACACTATTGGAGACTCAACGATAACTATGATTAGACACTAACCTCATGCCAGAAACTGCCCATGTGTTATATCTTCTTCTCCCACAGGGAGATGTTAAATTTCTTCTTTTAACTGATAAAGCAGACAGGCTACACTAGCTAACATTAGCTCTTTAAAATGTTGCAGAGCTGGAAGTAGATCTGGCTGGATGCAAGACCATGAGATTCCCCATTAGGATACACTGGCAGACTCCTAAGAAAGGTGCCATCCATCAGTAGCTTGACAAATAAATACACTTATTGCAAGCTATAACAGAAGTAACATGTTCTCCTGTACTCTCTTTGTAAGCTTTCCTGCCACCTCCCATTACCCAGAGTCTTATAGGTGGCTTAGTACATAAGGACCGTATGTAAGTATTCCTGCCTACAGAACAAGCAATCTTCAAGCAAGAATCTAGCTAGACCACCTTTCTCCCTCACCCCTGGATGCCCCATTCCTATTTTCACCCAGCTAGGACCACAGCTCTTCACAGAACAGCTCTGGCTTCTTATAGGATGCTGGTGTGCTGGCTGTTGCCATGGTGATAGAGGAGCATCTCTGTCATGCACACTTGAGCAGCAGGGAGTGGGTTTCTCCCGCCTCTGGAAACTCAGAAGGTTTTCAGCAGTTGTTTTCCAGCAGCATCCTTACACTGCTTCAAGGATGAGTGAAAGCATATCCCGTCCACTTAGCATTCAGCCCACACCGGAGGCACAGTTGCACTTTCTGTACCAAATCCATGCAGAAGGCAACCCCTCTCTCTACTGCTGGTACATTTTCTGTTCAATGGAAGGTACCTTCAGGTAGAAGGAAGAGGTACCAGTGAATGAACTATTGTGTTTACAGGGTCAACAGATAGCCCCTGGCTTCTTAGGCCTTCTTGGCTGCTACTAGTTTGTGGGCCAATTAGATCTTTAGAGTCAGACCCATGTGGGTTTATCACCTCTCTGCCACTTAATATAATACCATTTCTTTAATACAACTCAGTTTTCTCATCTATGAAGCATAGTTAACCATTGTTTTCAGAGTTGGGGAAAATTAAATGAGATTATATATAAATAATTTCTAATACCAAATCTGGCATATGGTAGGAACATATTCATAATAGAAATTATTTCACCTAATGAAACATATGTTCTGATTTGGAGGCAGACAATGTTTGAAACCCTGGTTTATCACTTAATAGCCTGGTAGCCATGTTCTTAATAGCCATGACCCATATTCTGAGTCAATTTTCTTTGAGTCTGTAAAATGAAGAGATTGGGATAACCTGAGAGTCTATATGAAGATTTTATTTTGAAGGCATAGTTTTTAGATCTCTAGTGAGAATTTGAGGATAAAAGTAAAAGCAAAAGACACTCTTTTCCATGACATTTCCTGGTGGTGAAATGTCATGCCGTGCTAATTGCTACCTTTACTGAGCACTGTCTATGTTCTCAACACAGTGACAGATGCTATACGTTTGCTCTCTCATTTAATCCTGGCAACAGCCATTATGAGGTAAACACCAATTTTTCAAATGTGCAGTAAGAGAAGATGGGTAACCTATTATTGTTAAAAACCTATTACTGTTACAAAATAAAAATGAACAAATTCTAACTTTGCCCTTACTGTATCTGTACGTTGAAAAGAAATTTTCCTCCACTACCAACCCATTGTATGAGTTCCTTTATGGATGTCCCCAGAGAAAGGTTCCTTAGTGCCAGGGCTAGCTGAAAGCAGATGGTCCTATTTCTTCACTTGAAAACAGCCAGCTCCAGGGATCTTGGAAAACAGTCCTAGTACAAGGTCTCACACTTAATTCTTTGAGTATGATTCTGCCTGAAAGATTGTCTGCACTTTCTCTCCTATCCCTTCTCCTTTACCCTTCACATTTGCAGGATCTACCAGGAAGCATAACATGATAGAGGGTTAAAAACACCTAAATGGCTTACCTGCCCTCTATTCCTGAGCAGGAGTCAGTATGCATCCCTATTTCCTGTTTATTTTTCCTCTTCTCTCTACACTGCTTGTGTCAAGAGAATGTCTTTTCTCATCTCCAAAATAGCATCTGGTCCATTCGAAGCAGGCTCTCAGTAGGCTGTCTGCCAGCACCCTCTTTTCTTGGCAGATATAAGGCATTCCCCATCCAATTATCTCATTGCCTGATGATTCAGCCAACCCCTCCATCATGAGCCAGACCTGAGTAACCTAAAGTCACCTTGAACAGAACCATAGTAATGAGAGCTACACATCTCATCTAGAATTCTTATATCAGTTCTACCAGGTAGGACTCTCATTCTCATTAAACAAATAAACAGAAGCCCAGAGAATGGAAGAGATGTTTTTCCAAGGTCACATAACCTGTCACAAAGAGCTGAGATTCAAATTCAAATTCCCAACTTTAGAAGGAGGAGTTACACACTCGTTTGCCAGTTATTTCTCCTACATAGTGAATACTGGGAAAGTTCTTGAGATTAGAGAGCAATGGCAGAGCCCAGGGCACCTGCCCCTGTATATCTCTACTGTGTCTCCAAAACTTTGCCCAGGCTATTCCCTCTGCTTGGAACAATCTCCCCTATGACTTAAGCATGGACAGTGGAACAGCCAAGGGTTCCATGGTAGACACAGTTGTTCTGGAGTCCTCCCTATACCACAAGTACATGATCTCAGGCAATTCATTGAATCCCTTTGAGGTTCTGTGTATAACAGGGGCTCTTCACATGTTGTGAGGATTCAAGCTCAAAGTCCTACTATCATTCCCAACAGTGAGTTCATGATTATAACCAGTCCTTTCAACTGCTGTTCAACCCAGTTGCCCTCCTTGAATGTGCTTCCCTCCTCTACATCCTGACAATCACAGTACTCAGCACACAATGTGGCATTTATTAGGTTATGGTCTATCCCCCATTCCTGTGGGATCTTTCTGAGGGCAGAAATTCTGCATGTCATCTCTGAATCCTGAATACCAATCCAGAACCTGGTGGGAGGAAGGAAGGAAGGAAGGAAGGAAGGAAGGAAGGAAGGAAGGAAGGAAGGAAGGAAGGAAGGAAGAAGAAAGAAGAAAGAAAGAAAGAAAGAAAGAAAGAAAGAAAGAAAGAAAGAAAGAAGAAAACAAAACAAGATGCAGGACTGATTATGAAATCCTGCTGGGGGGAAAAAAAGCCACCTCATGTCTGTATCCAGGCAAACAGGAAAATCACTTGGTCCTCACCCAGGCTCCTCCCAGTTCTCCCTATTGACAGGAGCCCACAAGACAAGAATATCAATGATCTCCTGAATGGAGAATCTCAGATGAGCAGGCACCCCTAGTGCAGACAGGCAAGTGATGAGTGGTGAGGCACAGCTGAAGAAAGGAAAATTCCATCTGTGCAGCCAATGGGGACAGACTGCAGCCCCAGGCCTGGTAACAGTGCCTGTGGTGGCTGCTGCTATATGCCCAAGCTCCACCCACCTCCAACCACTGTGGCTGAGGCCTCAGCAATAGCTCAGCCAGGCAGGTGATGAAGTTCAGCTACAGACTAGGCAGGAAGGCAGGTGGGTGACTGAAGTAGGAGTGCTAAGAGCTAGTGCTCAGAGAGACCTGAGGCTTGGGCAAAAGACCAGAAATAAGGAGAAGGTCTTTCCTGTGACTACCCAGCAGTGCCCTGACCCAACACCAAATCACCTGAGAGGCTTTTTCAAGATTGCATTCTTGTCCACCATCCTGCCTCCATAGAGGATGAAGCTACTTCTTAGCAAGGTGCTCATGATTCTCCATATTGCCTTTCTGGTTCATCCCCATGGCCTTCCTGTTCCCTAAACAAGGGACCTCTGTGTCCCTGCCTCTGCTGAAATGTCTTCCATGCATTGTGACAAGGTCTGTTTCCCTAAAGCTGACCTCAACACTGGGATTCAAGTGCAGATAGTTCATTTAATAAGCCATCCCAGGAAGCACCAGTTGGGGACTAGACAAATCAGACAAAGAAGGAAGCTAGGCAGTGTGTGTTAGGAAGCAGGTGGCCACTTTAGCATCTGGGAGCCAGTTCCATTCAGGGACCCTGATGGAGATGGTAGTTGAAGATATCCCACTGGAGGGATGAGAAAGGCCAGGCATTTATTCTCCAAATCCCATTTGAGATGGTTAAGTACTGCCCCTGGCAGCATTAACTCCTCCAACAGCCAACCTATACAGCAACCAGAACAAGAGCTGAACTAGACAATCATGGGCACTGGTACCATCTGCTAGCCTTGCCAATCTCAATAACTACTCCCATTGAAGTAGGCCCAGCTCAAAGGCCAATATCTATAATCCTAACGAATTCCACAGACCCCCTTCTCTACATGGTCAAAGCAAGTTGAACATGATGCTGCTGATTTTATCCTAGCATGTTGGAGTTACTTTCTGCATATGCTGCTCTCTGAACCATTGACTCTATTAAGGAAGGAGCACACCTTTCTTCACTTCTGTGTCCTAGATATCAGCACGAGCAGGTGCCAGTAAATATCAGGGAGGCATTAGAATGCTAATATTGGCTATAGGGTCTTTATTTTTATTTTTAATTTTATTTTTTTGGTTTTTTGACCTGAAATTAACTATGTATCTCAGGCTGGCCTTGAACTCATGGTGATCCTCCTACCTCTGCCTCTTGAGTGTTGGGATTAAAGACATGCACCACCACACCTGGCTTGAGGTGCTTTCTTAAGAGCATAAGTTTCTATTTTTCTGGGAGGATAGTAGGAATCTTATCACCTCTCTTGATTTAAGGAAAAAATAATGTCATGTGTTTAGCATGCATAATACCAAATGCTATTTCAATTTCCTTAAAGTGACTAATTATTAGGACACCTAACATAAATATATCCAAAGAGTCTCAGATAATAGCAACATAAACTTTACTTTGTCATCTTCTGCCTAGCTGTGGGTTCTTCATAGTGGATTAAAAGGCATTTAATTCATACATATTTGTAGCTGTTTATAATATATATATGACAATATTGGTCTGTTTTAATACACATGACACCCATGCTACAGGTATTTTGGTATATTTAAAGGACATTCCTTTGGCCAGACCTCCCAGAGGACATCTGTCTCAAGGGGTCTAGGCTTTGCTAACAAAATGGGAGCTGGAACTACAAATCAAGCCAAATCAAATGTGATTCCTTTCCAGATGTCCTAAAGCAACACAGCCAGAATGAAGATTTTAAATTGTTGCCAAACAACATCCATTTAGAACATATAAGTGGGGAAGGAAACTGTTTATGATAACAACAAAAGGATTGATTATTAATAAACTTAAGATATATGCTATTTTTGAGAAAGTTAGTGTTACTAAATGACAACAAAGAACACTCGAACAATAGCATCATGTTCTTGATAATAAGATACAAGATCATAAAAGAAGTCATTTCTCCTTAAATTAGTTTGAAATGTAATACAACTCAAACAAAATAAACCAACAGATTTTGGCAGGTAACTAGGCAAATTGACTCTGAAATCCATATGGAAAAAATAAAAAATGGAATAGCAAGAAGAATTTTGAAAACAGTAGAAAGAGAGGGACTGGCTCTACCACAATTACAATAAATATGAAGCTGTAGTTATATAAACTGTGTGATATATCTAGAGCTCAATAAATAGAAAATTCCAAAGTAAGTATAAATGTATCCGTAAATCTAGTATAGAAAAAAATATGGCATTTCAAAGTTAAGAAGTTTTCAGGAAAATGGATGGAATTAGAAAATTATACTGAGCAACCCAAGCCCAGAAGCACAAGAACCACATGTCACTCCTGTGAATTCTAACTTTTAATATTTGTATATATGTAAAGAAGGGAATATGAGACTAAAACCCAAGATAGGATACCAGGCTGAACATGGAAGTGCACACCTTTAATCCCAGCACTCAGGAGGCAGAGGTAAGAAAATCACTGTGAGTTTGAGGCCATCTTGGGACTACAGAGTGAGTTACAGGTTACCCTGGGCTAGAGCAAAACCTTACCTCAAAAAAAAAAAAAGAAAGAAAAGAAAAGAAAGAAAGAAAAGATAGGAGACCAACAGCAGAGGCTATGAGAAGGGGGAAAGAGACAAGGGTAAATGTGTTATATGAAAGCAGAAAGAAGCTAAGGGGAAGAGAAAGGAGGGAAGAAAACAAATAAATTGTTTGAAAACACCATAATGAAACCTAATTCTTTTTATCCTAATAAAAGTAAATTTAAAAAATAAACATGGCATTTCAAACAAATGGAGAACAAGATGGTTCAATAAAGAATGGCCTAATGATAGTTACCTTGGGGAAAACCCGAAGTTAAATCCATATCTCACAATTATATCAGAAAATTTTAGATGAATTAAAATCAAAATAGTAGTAGAAGAAAATGTAAGACTTTACTTTGTTACTTAGGATAAAGAAATGCTAAGAATGAAAAATAAAAAAGTCATAAAGTTAAAACTAATAAATTTGACTAACATTATACTTCTCCATGGAAGAAAGCCTTCATAAATTAAAAGGCAGCCAGACATGGTGACTCATGTCTGTAATCCCAGCACTTGGGGGCTGACAAGGCAGGAGGATTGCCATAAGGTCAGCATGAACTCCATAATGAGTTACAATTCAGCCTGAGCTATAAAGTGATATCTGATCTCAAAAACTAAGTAAACAAAAATTCAAAGGGCAAGAGAGAAATTTGGAAGTGTAGTTGTCATCCATACCACAGGCATAGAACAAAATTCCTTGGCATATTAAGAGCTTCTACATTAAATAACAAGAAAGACCAACAATCCTAAAACAAAATAAGTAGTAGACACGAAAGGACAGAAATACAAATGGCTACTAAACATCAGCATAATAAGAGAACTAGATGTTGTGGCTTGAGTATGGTTTGTCACCCAAAGATCCAGATGAGAGCAGCTGGAATCCAGTGTGACATTGTTGAGGTGATAACACCTTTAGGAGGTGGGGCCTAAGTGAGAGAGCCAGGGACAACTCAATTCCACCAACAAGACTTTGGATGATGGCTGACATCCTGGCAGGAGACAAACCACACCTAGCCTTCACACAGGGCCCAAATGAAACCTATGAGAAAGTGACAAGACAAACAGGAGACCAATCACCACAGCAAGTCTGATAACCCATGAAAGGTCAATGGAGACAGACACCAACAATACCCAACATAACTCAGGGCAAAGATCCAGAGATACTTAAGATCTCAACAATAAAACAGAGTTAAAACTCACCCACTATGATTCAGGGAACCGAGCAGAAGAGGGGGCCGAAAGATTGTAAGAGTCATGGTGGGGGAGAATATCTAGAGACATTGACCCCCCTCAGCAACAATACACAAAGGGGGAAGAAAAAAGAAAAGAAAAACTGGCTACCTATTGTGCAGTTCATAACCCCCTAACCTATGGACAGATCCAGTATGTGCACCTAGGAAGTACCCCAGTGGGTAGGGGACAGAGAGGAGAGAAACAGGGACACATTCACAAGATTTGATCATACAATGTATATATTTATTCATAATAAAGATATATTAAAAAGAGGTGGGGCCTAGAGGCAAGTGGCCATACAATTGGAGGTACTTTGGAAGGAATTAACATAGTTCTCCAAAGACTAGTTAGTTCCCAGGAAAGTGAGTTGTTATAACAAGAGTAAACTTGACTTTTGAGCCCCTCTGGCTTCCTGTCTGAACACACGATCTCTTCCACACATGCACCATTGTTATGCCATGCACCACAAGACCCTCACCAGAAGTTTGAACAGGTAGGTCAGCCTAATTGGGGACTTTCTGTCTTCAAAACTGAGTCAAATAAGCCTCTTTTATTTATAAATTCCCAGCTCTGGCATTTTGTTAATAGCAACAGAAAACAGACTTTCCACTAGATAGCTGGGGGAAATGCCCTTGTGATACTAAATTCTATACCACTTGCCTATACCAGCTAGTTCATAAACCAACCAACCAACAAAAAGAACAAACAAAAGATTTTTATCAATAATAAAACCCAAGGTCTTAGCTGAAAAAACAATGTGAGCATGCAGGGCACATGTAAAAAAAAATAAGCAATGAAAATTGTTAGCTGAGAGAGTTTAAAAATTTGAACCTAGAATAGGAACCTATAAGTGGGGAGATCCATCAAGTAGTCTGATATTCACATTCTAGGTACACCTTGTGCTGGTGTGCAACTTTGACAATTGACTTCACTTCTGTGATGATGTTCAATGTCTTCATATGTGAAATGAAAATAATCAGTGATGATCTTGGGTTTTTACTGAGATTAAGAGAGGTGCTGGAGGAAAAGTGCTTAGTGCAATGTCTGCCATAAAATTAGTACTTTAAGGGCGCCTTGCAAATGCTCAAAAGACAGTGGCTGTGCAGCACAGACATTCACTCTACCACTGAGCTATATCTCAGTGAGCACAGGGTCCAAGACCTCTGACCTCCACAGCCCAATTGTAAGGCTTCATCTGTACTACCTGCCTGGAAACCACAAAGCCACCTCTTTAACTCAGAAGAAATAAATATCTCAAATCTCTTTCTGCTGTCATTTTTTTTTTATTTCCCAAAGCCTCTGATACCCAAGAATTAACAGATTCATGTTGAATTTCACAGGGCTTTCCAGCCCTGACTGCCACTGGAAAATTCCATTCAGGTTCTAAATATACTAATCTATAATTGTGGCCCGATTTAGTTTGCATTTAGGGAGGTCATCGTGTGCGTTTTGCACTGTGCCATGACTGATTCACCCCTGGACCTGTCAAAAAAGCCATCCCACCCACTCATCACATCCCTCCTAGACCTTACAAGCAAGTTATAAATGGTAGCTGATATCCTGGGCAATCCTCAAGGCTAGTTGATTCCCCATTGCTGTCTAATCCTGACCTAGCTCATCCATTCTGGCTCCCTGGCCTGAACTCCTGGATCTGCTCTGACTTTGATCTCTACTCCTTGCCCCATTTGGACCATGATGGTAGTGGTGATTTTTATCTTATTTATTTATTTATGTATTTATTTATTTATTTATTTTTGGTTTTTCAAGGTAGGGTCTCACTCTAGCCCAGGCTGACCTGGAATTCACTATGTAGTCTCAGCGTGGCCTTGAACTCATGGTGATCCTCCTACCTCTGCCTCCCAAGTGCTGGGATTAAAGGCATGCACCACCACGCCCGGCTCTTATTTTGTTTTAAAGAATAGATAGTCATGAGGTCTGGGGAGATGACTCAGTGGATAAAACATTGGTTGCACAAGCATGCCAGGACCTGAGTTAGGATCCCCAGACCCCACATAAAAACTAGAAGCCATGGTAAATTCTATAATCCCAACATGTTTACAATGAGATAAAAGGCAAAGATAGGAAAATTTCCCAGGAGCCAGCTATCTTAGCTAACCTAGTAAGGAATAAAGAAAGCCCCACCTCAAATGAAGGGGAGTGTGAGGATGGACCCCAAAATTTGTCTAACTCTAACTTTTACATGCAATCTGACCTCCACACTCATACTATGTCATGCACATGAGCAGGAATGTGCACACACACACACAGAGAGAGAGAGAGAGAGAGAGAGAGAGAGAGAGAGAGAGAGAGAGAGAGAGAGAGAGCAAGTGAGCAAGAGAGAAAGAAAGAAAGAATAGACTGTTATTATTGGGCTGAACCCAGGAGTCTGTGGTCTTGAGGACCTCTCTCTATTTGTCAGTTTTCTTCTCTACATTCTTTTTGGCCTGTTTTTATAGCCTTATGCACTGTTGTGTTTTTTTTTTTTCATTAAATGGGTCTTGTCTTCCCTCTTTTTCTCCTCCAGACAGTCTGTCACTGCCAACTTCATACTTCCAGCCAACCTCTTAGGTCAAATGCCTCTAATAGGCAAACTTTTTTGCAGACTTCAGGCACCTGACTTTGAGGGCAGCAGGAACCACCATGTGGGCATTTCTTCTTGTCACAGGGTGGTGGACTCCCATCACACTCTTGAGAGAGTCCAGGGCAGCCTCATGTCACTTAGTGCCCCAAAAGATGGGGCCAGGGACCAGAAAGTTGTAGGGAATGTAGGATGAGTTGACATTCATCTCCTTACAAAGAAAGGTTAGATAATTTGTTTTGTAGAAATTGCCAAAAATTTGGACAATTTGATGTCCTTATACAATACAACCTTCTGATTTAGCCATATGTGCTTGGTTATGGTGACTACCAGGTGGCCCAGAAGATGGCCTCTGCCATTAACACCAGAACCTGTTCCTCCACAACCATGGCAGCTGCTCCTATTTTGCATCTTATCTTTTCTTCAAGCATTTGAACCTTGGGGCTTGTGGTGGTGTGATTCAGGTGTCTCCCATAAACTTATGTGTCCTGAATGCTTGACCCCCAACAGATGGAAATTTTGGAATTGTAAACTTGTAAGTGTGGTTGGGGGGGAGGCAGACTTGTAGTTGTTAGAGCCAGCTTTCTCTTGCTAGTGTTTGGCACTCTCTCCTATTGCTGTTGTTCACCTGATATTGGCCTGGAAGTGATATCCAGCCTTTGCTCATGCTACGTTTTCCCCCTGCCATCATGGAGCTTCCCCTCCAGTCTGTAAGCCAAAATAAACAACTTTCCTCCCATCAGCTGTCTTTGGTCTGGTTCTTTGAGCCAGCAGAGAAGTTGACTGCCACAGGGCTCCTAAATGATTTTTTTTATTTACATTACCATTTAAGTAGTTAGCACTGTATGTCTCCTCTCTCCCCACCAAAGGGGATGCAGGTAAGGCTTGCCCCCCGAAACAGTGATGGAGAAGATACCAGTGGGCCTCTCTACCTTCCTACTACCATTTGAGGGCCCCTAGTACACACTTGATGATGTTGCTCTGCCTTGGGTGCCCACAGTGCTTTGCTGAGTTGACAGTCTTTACTGTCATGAAACCAGCTGATGAGATTTAAGAACAATCCTTTTTTAAGGATATGAATTTTCTTAGGAGTTTGGAGAGCCCTCCATTCCCCAAGACTATGTGAAAACTTTTTGTTTTATTTTGTTACAGGCCTGCCTCACTACACATACTATAGAGGCTGGCCTCCAA